>NIVC01002287.1:0-85428 GCA_002269645.1 Macrostomum lignano
ATAGTGCAGCATGAGCCTGACCCTAACCCTCCCTCCAGCCAGGTACTTCTGGTCCTTATTACTTTTCTCGAGTCATGAATGCTCATTTCCTTAAAATTCGAGCTCTCACACGTACGCAGAGTCTCAGAGTGTACAAGAGCCCTTACCTTTCATCGTCAGGCATTTACAACACGTGTGGCCCTGATGAGCGGAAACGCTTTATAAGGTCTTGTTACGACTTCTCCTCTAGCGAAGACAGTGAGCCAAGACCAACAAGGTCACATATTTGCACTCTTAGACGAGCGTCCTAATTCATCGTTTAATTATTTTTTATTTCAAGGCATAAAGCATCGCTTCTTTAGCTCATGACTGGTTGTGAGTATCAAATTTTCGCACCTGGAATTTCGGCCGACGCCACCGCCATCTCCACGCCGTCGTCTTCGCTCTCTTTCCGATCGAATCCGCCGGACGCGTCGGCCCAGTTTTCCCTGGAGCTCCGACGCGACGAAGCGGCAGCCGCGGTCGCAGTCGCCACCGCCTCCGTTGTCGCTTCCAAGCTTCGCAATCGACGCCGAATCGTTGGCGGCGGCGTTGTCGGCGGTCTCGGCGAAATTTCCTGGAAATTTTGTTTAATTACGCTGTTGCCTTAGTATAAGTTTATTTTCATAATGTTTTTCTAAAATGACGTGCATATCATATTGTACCATATTGTTACCACGGTGCGCGAATAGCAGAAATTGTTTTCCAAATCATTTCTATTTTTAAAAATTAACTCATCCATGGCCAAGCTAATTTTCTTATACAATAGAAGTGAAGCTGGCGTCATCGGTAGTGAGGTGGGTGCTGGGAGGGGCAGAAATATAAAACGAGAATGGGAAATGAGTGCGCTCAGTGCATTTTCTATATAGTTAGGCGAGTGACTGCGACACAAAGAGTGCATGCTATTTAAATGAGAAAGGACAGTGGCAGAAACAGTTGTCTACAAGACTGAGACGAGGAACTTGTCCCAGATCCTCACGTGGACACTTGGCTTCCTGTCTGCGCCATCGTTTGAGCTGCCAGCCTCATCATTGTCCGCAGACTCCGAGGCCGCATAATTTCTGTTGTATTCCGCTGGCTCGGGCGGCACTGCAAAGCCGCTCTGCTTCGTCAACTGCGCTTTCTTGGCTCGGCGCGGCGTCGGCGCCGACGGCCTGCCGGCCTCCTCGTCGTCGTCGATTTCAGCGCCGTCCGACTCGTAACAGGAGGCGTCGAGACCGATGATCGACGAAGAGTCGGCGCGTTGGCGGCTCTGCGACGGCGCTGGCTGCATCCGGGGAGTTCGCGGAGTTCGCGGAGTCCGTGGCGTCCGCGGAGTACGCGGCGCAGACGAGGTCAAATTCGAGCTGCTGGGCTGCGGCAGGCGGGCGGCCTCGGGCGCATGGTGAACAGGTTGCTGGCCGACCCGCCACCGGCGCTCCCACTCTGCGACTGGGATTTGGGCCCGTGCCCGGCTCCGGCAGCAGAGGATGCGGCTGCTGATGGCTGCTGCTGGGAGCACGGGCTGGGGAACTTTGCCAGCAGCTGGCGGCGCAGGGGATGGTTAGGAGTTCGGGAGTAATTAGCTGTCACTGAGAGGAGATAAAAGCCGCCTACTGTAAGTAGTGTTAGTTGGAAACTCTTCAACCTGAGGTGCAGCCGGCATATCAGTTGGATTAGTGGATTGTCATAAACTGCAATCAATCAATACCAAATAAGTTGTTCGGAAGCAATTGCTTGAAAAAACAATGTCTACACATGAAACCGACCTTGCACCCTCATTCCACAACAGCCTCCAACTTCCACTCGGATTCCACAACAGCCTCCAACACACCCAATCGGATTCCACAACACCCTCCAACACACCCACTAGGATTCCACAACAGCCTCCAACACACCCAATCGGATTCCAAAACAGCCTCCAACACACCCACTAGGATTCCACAACAGCCTCCAACACACCCAATCGGATTCTACAACAGCCTCCAACACACCCAATAGGATTCCACAAGAGCCTCCAACACACCCAATAGGATTCCACAACAGCCTCCAACACACCCAATCGGATTCCACAACAGCCTATTACACCTCGATTCCGCTCAAGACCTGCACTACACTGGGT
The DNA here is from genome assembly GCA_002269645.1 of Macrostomum lignano. Lineage (NCBI taxonomy): Eukaryota > Metazoa > Platyhelminthes > Macrostomidae > Macrostomum > Macrostomum lignano. Next base: position 2,120 of record NIVC01002287.1, read on the forward strand.
CACTCAATCAGCCCTCAGTTACTCAAGTGTCCCCAGGTCCCTCACCATAGGCATGGAGCCTCGAAGCTGCTCGCTCATTGAGTTCAGATCGAAGGCCGACCCTCCGGCTGCTGCGGTGGCGTCATTGTCGCGGTACCGCTGGCGGAAGTGGCTGGCGATGATCAGCTTGCAGTAGTTGAGGTGCCTCTGCTTGGCGTAGTCCCACAGCGTGGCGTTGTCGCTGTCCCGGAGCTCCAGGTTGGCTGAGGAATGAACCGTTGCCGATCAGGCATATTTTGAATCCAATTTGTAAAAGACTACACGTGAAACCAGCCCCATACCTCCGCTGTCTAGCAGGTAGTTGAGCACCTCACCGTGACCACCCAGAGTGGCCAGGTGAGCGGCGGTCCTTTGGTCCTGATCTCGCTGGTCGATGGCTTCAACAATGGAGTCTTTGCAGGCCTCCAGGATAAGTTTGCATGCGGCCAGAGATCCTGGTTTTATTTTTTTAAAAGTCTAAAATCAGCTCAAGTCCATCTTGCGCCGGAAAAAGCAATTTAGATAAGATTTGACCTACCTTGCTCGGCTGCGACCATCAATGCATTTTTGCCACTGTTATCCGTGACCAGCACACTCTGAGCTGTCAGCAGGTTCTGAAGACGATGTGAAGTTACATGCAAGATTAGATTTTTAGAGGGGGTCTTTGGGGGTCCGCAGCCAGCGAGGATGATGCACGCGGACACGTACGCAGACACTCACATGGGGTGTACAGCGGCATTTTTCCTTTTTCATTTTTGGCCGGGCTTGGGGAAATAGCTGAGATTTTAAAGTTTTTGGGTGGAATTGCTGAGATGGCAAGACTTATTGGGAAATTGCTAAGATTTCAAAGCAAATAGGATTCACATAAATAATTTTCGTAACTTGCTTTTTGGGCGCCCCGAAGGGGGGCACTAGATTGCTAGTCCATTTACTAAAAATGGTTTGTTTCCTCTAAAAACTGCGCTTATTTTCTTAGAATTCATCAACATGTTTTACAAGAAGTTTACACTGCGCTTACCTTCAAGCACTCTAAAGGCTCCTGTCGTCGCACTGCCCAGTGCACGTAGGTCCTCCCCAATGCGTCTCTGTCGTCCTCGCTGCCGACTGCAGAAGCAGCCGCAAGACGGGCGCTGAGCAGGGCGAAGTGGTCGACCCGGTCCAGGCGGCAGGCCCACATCGCCGGCGTGGCCTGGTCCGCGTCCCGAACCCGCGGATCCGCCCGGTGGCGCAAAAGCAGCTTCAAGCACTCGGTGCTGGTTGACGTCACCGACCAGTGCATGGGCGCCCGGCCCAGCACGTCCCGCTCGTCTGGGCTGGCTTCGTACTTTACCAGCAGCTCCGCCAGGTCCGCGTGGCCACGGCTGATCGCCACGTGAAGGGCGGTTGATCGGTCTGGAGGGTTGGGGTGGGGTGGGGCGTCTGTAGAATCAGAGTGGTCTGTTGTAGAATCAGACTGGCCTGTTGTGGATTCAGACTGGCTTGTTGTGGATTCAGAATGGCTTGTTGTGGATTCAAGAGTGGCCTGTTGTGGATTCAAGAGTGGCCTGTTGTGGATTCAGAGTGGCCTGTTGTGGATTTAGAGTGACCTATTCTGGATTCAAAGTGGCCTGTTGTGGATTCAGAGTGGCCTGTTGTGGATTCAAGAGTGACCTATTCTGGATTCAAAGTGGCCTGCTGTGGATTCAGAGTGGCCTATTGTGGATTCAGAGTGGCCTGTTGTGGATTCAGAGTGGCCTATTGTGGATTCAGAGTGGCCTGTTGTGGACTCAGAGTGGCCTGTTGTGGAATCAGAGTGGCTTGTGGTAGAATCAGAGGAGCGGATTTGAGTTTCATTTGCATAAAAGTAGCAACCCTAAACAGACTAAATAATCAAGATACTAATAGTAGTAGTCAGGTGTCGAACCGTGCGCGCAGGCGTTGACGTTGGCCCGGAGCGGAGCAGCCACTCGGCCACGGCGAACTGGTTGTGCTGCGCCGCGTGCATCAGCGGACTGCGGCCGAAACAGTCGGGCTCGTCAATGCTGCGAGGATCTGGAAATGAATTTGATTAGATTCTCAAGCCAATTTCGAGTCTTTTACAATGTTTGGCTTGAATATTTGTGCCTATCATGCAGTTCAAAGTCGGCAGCTGGCTAATGCTCACGCTCCATCTAGCAACATACTCATCATCGCACCGAGTATGAGTAAAGCTTTACTAGGCAATTAGCTCTGTCTGATCGTCTCTCCCTTGGTGTCTCTCCAATGTGACACGAAATACTCTAGCCAAATGGACAGCGATGTATTTTAAAGGAAAGCGTATAGACGCATTGATTATGATTAGTAAGCTGGTAACACTGGTTTTGCATGTACTTTAAACAGGACAATTGAAGTACGAATACCTATACTCGAACATTATACTCGAACATTCGAAGATTATAAATTTACGGCCGCTGTACACCCTGAATGAGCGTGTGCACGAGTGCGTGACTGTGTACAGTATTCGCGCGCTTGTATGCGCACAGCAGTGTTGGGCACTTCCATTACCGAGTAACTTGCAAATGGTAACGCAAGTTACTTTTTCGTAAAGCGTTCCTTTTTAAAGTTACTTTTTTATTTTAGTAACGGAGTAACGGTAAGTTACTAAATTTCGAAAGTCCATTACAGTTACTTTGCAACAATCGCAATATTTAAATTTGAAACTGAAATGCTTAGCTAGTACGCTGGTTGTCACATTTTTTGCATTTTTCATTCCTAAATTCAAAATTAAGTGAATAGTATCATATGGTATTGCGCTTATTTAATGAAGAAATACTTGAAACATGTTTTACTTTGTTAATTTCGGTAAAATATTTTCGCCTTTCATTTTCGTTACTAAAAATTTTCAAGTTTGATTCAAACAAACAACCAAAGAAAGAAATTCACCTGTAGCCTCCACAAGTCCCTCCACTGGCACTGCAGTACATTACACCATTTTATACGGTTCTATTTATTTTACTCTATTGAATTATTGATATTCGTTTATTTTATCATTTATAATTTTAATTAAATTGATTGCCATTGCCCATTGGTCCTTCTACTTGCCTCACATCGTGTCGCCAATTCCTGTCTCTGTCTGTTAATCGGTTAATCCCAATGCCCAATGGCAAATTTCGGTAACAACAATGTGAAAAAATGTGCAATGTGAAAATTTTGGTAATAACATGGGTATCGGAAGTGAGTAACGGACAGTAACTTAAAAGTTACCAAGTTTTTGTCTAAAGTTACTAGGCTAACATAAGTTACTTTTTAAAAATTGGTAACTTAAGTTACAGTAATGCAAGTTGCTTTTTTGAGTAACTTGCCCAACACTGGTGCTCAGGAGTCATGTGATGGGCAGCATTGCCCCCCATTCGGTGTCGTCATCCCAAAACCACATCCCGACAGTCCTCCTGCGAGTATTTATATTAACTTTATATTTGCAGCCGATCAGGCTTTCGAAAAGCTTTGTAAACCGTAATCCCATGATGCTAGAATTCTTCTCTAGAGGAAAATATTAATTATTTTCGTTGTGGAGAAAAGTGCAGCTCACCTTTTTTAAACAGCGTTTTCAGCGTCTCGAGATCGCCATTCCGGCTGACCGTCACGGACAGCGGCGCGCCGCTCTGCATGCCGGAGTCCTGCGTTGCGGCCACGTTGCCGAATCTTCGACTGTCGACCTCCGGCCAGCGCCACTGGAACTTGTCCGGCGAGTCGCTGAACGGCGTCATCGGCGACTGCAGGCCTCGAGCCGAGGAAGCGCCGCTCTGAAGTGACGGCGTCTCCCTGCCGCGGGTCTCCACCCGCCTGCGCATGGAGCGGTAGTACTTCTGCATGTACAGAAGAGCCAGGTTGAGAGTGTCGCGAACTTCGGCGCATTCCGGCGTGAAGTCCAGCTTCAATAGGAACTGGTGAATGTAGGCCGCTGTCTTTTGAAAGTCTGGGAGCACAAAATTAAAGGTACCATTAAATTAGGGTTGCCGATTTGAAAATTGTTGAATATTACTTTTATCCTGTAATTTCTACATGTAACAAAAGTATGGAGCTTCTACTGTATGTTCAGTATGTTTTAAGCGTCAGTAATTGTTCAAATATTCGTGTAACAGAGGTCTGGTATTACAGCGAGGGCATATTCTTTATATTCAGTTTCTTCTCCTATCTGAATTCGAATTATCTAAAGAAGCATAACTTAGCTGACATTTAGACTTCAACTTTTAATGCTATGTACAGGGTGTCCCATAAGTAACTTTACAACTTGTTTCGTGAATAACTTTGTGATTAATGCTTGGATCCCCACCAGATTTTAGCATAGGAAAATATATAGAAAATGGTTTTTTTGACACCAAAAGCATGTTCATACGTTAAAAAATACAGTCCGTTCAGGGTCCTTTGATGTGGCCACCGCCGTTTGTAAGGCAGGCCTCCAGCCGCCGCGGAAAGTCCAGCAGTTGGTAAGCGTCTCAGGCGAAATCTGGGCCTGATATGAACATGCTTTTGGTGTCAAAAAATCCCTTTTCTATATATTTTCCTATGCTAAAATCTGGTTGGGATCCAAGCATTAATCACAAAGTTATTCACGAAACAAGTTGTAAAGTTACTTATGGGACACCCTGTATATATTTATATAAAACAAATAAAATGTGAATTTTTTTAAAAGCTGCATATGAAATTTGATAAATCAATTTTATAAAACTTTAAACTGGACAGCAATAATTTTACTTTTAAAAGTCATGGGAATTGTCAATTACAGTACATAAGTCAGACACAGTCAGATAAAATCCGTAGTCTCAAAATATTGAGCGAAATTTGTCAGAAGATGCGTATGTCAGCTATAAATGCGACTACTAAAGCATCATTGAGGTATGAACTCAATTTTAATAGATTGCATAGTAAATCAAAATAAAAACATTCGGGAGTCTAGAAGTATAGAAGCAGCATAGAAGCAGTCTGTAGAGTCTGTACGACTGTATCCCAAACTTCAGAGAACAGAAAAGCCAAAAAAGACAAAACTATGCACACTTTCAAATACTTATGCTATAAATATTCAAGAACAATAAATTTACCTTTTCTTTTAACAGTCATCATTCATTCGCTTTACTTCGCTAAAGACGATAGTAATTTTTTCATACTATGTTATTTTTCGTCCCTTTGACTTTTCGCTATAAATTCTTTGTCCAAAACCAAAGCAATAGATAAATTCGTTATCAAAGAACTAAAGAAAACTAAAAGTACTTGTTTTTTATATAGATATATTTTAAAAGAATTTTAGAAGAGATTTTTAAAGCAAATTTTATAAAAAATAGGAAAATAAGAAAAGAAACACCTGAAGGCAGCCGGGAAAAAGGAAACTTATGGCTAATTCGAAATCTTCATCGTCAGTGTAAATACTTAAGTAACTTTAACAAATTCAACAACGAAGCAGTAATAATAGCATCTCAGGCTGAATTGATTACGCTTTTGTTAACGATAAAAAAATAAAATAAATATTGCCTTTCAAAAACAATAAAAAATTTCTGTTTAAACCAAGCCTGACTATTTAACTTTTCCGTGTTCTATCAATTTATAAAACGGGCGGTAAACACTTGAAGAGGGGATTCTTTAAGTTTTAGAATAAGTATCTTTATATACATACGATAATTCCATGAAGGGATTTCGCTGCAAAAAGTGAAATGGTTATTTTGTTTCGAATATAAATGCAATTTACACATTTAAACTATGCTCCTCAGACCTCAGCTCATTGACTGACAGATCCAGAAATAGGGGCAAGAGGCCATGCTTTGTTCAGCTGAGCCAAAATTTTATTTTTATATCTTTTTGCCCTGCTCAAGAAATTTCTGGACCTATGATACTTATTTTGTAGAAACTTAGTATTATAGGCTGTCAGAATTGTCCTACTCAATTTTTTAGGTGTAAAATAAAATATTTGTTATAGTTGTTTTAAATTTTTTTGAGATATAATATGTTTCCTATATGGAAAATTTTTTTAAGTTAAATAGAATTTTTATGTGAATATATTTGATTTCTATTGTTTTTCTAAATCTGAAAATTTGTATACAAGACAAATATTTATAGCATGATTATGCATATTATGACAAAGCCAACCTAAAAATGGAAGCAAAACAAAAAGCTATGCCTCAGATGAATATTCAAAATAGGTTTATAGGCAGCTATTATCATGAATTCAAGTAGCAAAAGACAAGGTAGATAATTTATAATTTAATTTAACTTTTATAGTCGATAAAACTCTCATTTATATCCAAGTGGTTTTATCTAAACTTCATATTCAATTTTATTTAAGGATAGAATGTTTTGCTCAAGTACAAGAATATTTTTAATTTTTCAGCATCATTTTAATCTTATATTTGGGCTAATAATATACTTACTAAATGCTAAATATTTAATTGAAGGTTCATTTAATTTCTAATCATTGTTTGTTTTACTGATTAAAAAATCAGAATCTTTTCAAAACTGACTACTTCAGCAAGCCAGGCCAGGGCGCTACTGACTGAATAGAATGCTTCGCAAAATCATTGCAACCACATCTGCTCCCGCTGCAGTTGGGCCATACAGCCAGGCAGTGCAGCTCGGCCAGACTCTGTACATGTCTGGTCAGATCGGCCTCAACCCTGCCACCATGCAGATGGCCGGGCCAGATGTTGAGTCGCAGGCTGAGCAGGTGCTAATTAACATGGCGGCTGTGCTGAAAGCGGCCGGCTCAGACATGAGCAAGGTGGTGAAGACCACGGTGCTGCTGGCCGATATGAACGACTTTGCCAGGGTGAACGCCATCTACGCCAAGCATTTCAGCGAGCCATTCCCAGCCAGGGCCTGCTACCAGGCAGCTGGCTTGCCCAAGCAGGCCCTGGTGGAGATTGAGGCTGTAGCCGCTGTTGGCGACGTTAAAGACGAATGATGAAGCTTAATGAATTATGCTTGACAAAGTTGATCTAATATTGATTTGCAGTTACATCTGATTCAACACTATTGTTGTCACTAGCAATATCCAAGAATGATCCAAGAATGCTTTGGCGCCTTAATTGCTAGACTGTCCTGGTGATTCAACTCAAAGTAGTGGCTGTTTTTACTGAGCACACGCAATCGAACACAACTGTATTCCTTTTCTAACATTAATTGTAGACACATACAGGCATTGTTAATCATTCCTTTACACTATAAATCAATAAATTTTAGTAAGTTAATAGAAATAATAGTCTTCCAATTTTGCACTTAAATGTTCGAGGCCTATTTTATTTGATAATATTTGACACTATTTCTTTCTGTCAATGGCAGTGTCACAGTGCGCGCCCCAGGGCCTGGGCGCTTCTCTCTGTCAGGTAGGACAGAGTCCGGGGCGCCGGCATCAGCCAGCGGCAGTCGATAAAGCGCCGAATGCGCGTTTGTCCGCTCTTGTAGGGTGCCGTCAACGTCAAGATATAGCACACGTCGCTTGAACGGACTAGGTCGGCGCGGTGATTAAGTGCCGTTTTGGTGACGACGATCTTGAAGGCGAGAGGCATTACTGCCCATTCCGTCGACTCCCCTGATCAGGCACACAAGCGCGCGGATACGTACGCAGTCATACGCACAGGCACACACTCACACAGGAGTGCACAGTGGCCCTAACTTTATTTATCGTTAGGCATGTACACTTCCCTGTGCCTTGAGGGGGTTGGCCCTAAATGGCGTTAATTGCACGAGCAGAGCCAAGCCGAGATTCTAATTTAGCTCCAAATTAATGTGACTGCACTTGGAATCGAGCCTGGGCCGCTGGGACATCGGAACGCCGCCCTGGACCACTGGGCTACTGCTCCCGGAAATTACACTTGCGGAGGTACTGCTTCAGGAGTTCCGCTTAAAATCTTCGCGATGATGTTAGAATGGTTAAACAATAAAATGTAAATAAACAGATATCTTTAGTTTGGTTAATAAATAACTATACTTACTACTGACCTTGGGCACTGTCAGTAGTGTCAGCAATCACTCTCAACATTCCTGGGTGTGGTACGCAACTATCAACCCTGAGCTATCGGCTCCTAATGCCCCCCCCCCCATTTTTCAGCTCGTGGGTATGCGAAAGTCGCACTTGTAGCTGCTGCTGACTAAGTTCGCTTTCTCTCTCGCATAATTCCATTTGTAGACTGGCGCCTGTGCAAAACTGTTTATGCAACAAGGTACGGTATATCAAATAATCTAATCTGCATGTCCGCTCTTTGTGCATTGGTCAGGCTACAAAGTTAATGTATTCGCCACTTTAATGTTAGTCGCGGGCCGATTGCTCCAACAGACCCCAACATATTGCTTTATTCGGTACGTGAAAGCAGTGGCAAACCTTAACAGTTTTTCAGTGCTTTTGACATAAAACAGAAACTGGTTTGCATCTTAGAAAGCATGATAGCAAGGGAGTCTGTTTTGCTGCCACTGCTGCTGCTGGTTGTGCTTCACTTCCTACCCATTCAGCAGGCCCAGCTGCCTGATGAAGCATCGCTCATGGCCATCTTTGTCGGACGGTGCAATGAATTCCAGCTGCTGCGACACCCGGAACTATTCCCTCAGATGTGAGTGCCGGGCGGTCAATGCAGTAGTTGTCAGGGAGACGCGGGGGGCATCATTTCATAGGGACAGTAGTTAATGCCAAACGCAGTCCGCAATCAGTTAATCGCGGCTTACTGTTGTTGATCTGTCAGTTTTTGTAAAAGCCAGTCTATAAAAAAACGGCATTCAGGAGTCAAAGATTGATGCAGCGTCCAGACTCCAAGAGTTTCAGCTGCATCTATTTGATCGAGATAGTTGTAAAGTAGCGAGGTATTTAAAATCGTCATCAGAGAATTATCAATAAAAGCTTACTTGACAAGCGCCATTAAAAGCTTTAAGGTACACGATGCATCACGAATATACACTATGCAGTACTTTATTGCCTATATGATCGTCTACGTCCTAATTGACAGCTGAAATTTATTAATCATGTCATGGCTGATTTAAACATTTCCTCAAATTAGACAGACAAAACATATCGAAAGCGCACTAAATTGTTTCTATGCTCGGTATATCTTGCCATAGAATAAAACTTTGTCTCCTTTAAGTTTGAGTTTTAAAGGCTCCGCCCCCAAAGAAAAACTCCGCCCCCAAAAAAACAGTTTTGTCTCCGCCCCCCACGCCCTCATCCTGCTCCCTCAGTTTTCATTCAATCCGTGCATACATAAGGTGCCATTTTGTAGATAATTGATAGATTTAGTGCATGGGAGTATTTTCGCAATACGTTTGTATGCAAAGTTTTCGAGCTATCTGCAAAAATCAAATTTCGTACATAATTAGTACTTCAATTGGGTATTACGGGCAGATAAAAATTGACGCATTTAAACAAAAATCCAAATATCATTCTATAATTCCCTGTGATTTTAATCATCTAAGTTAATTAGATTGTTTGCTACATACAGCAGTTGCTTATTTTTGCGGGTTACATTTTCACTGAAAAAAGGGCCGTTTTGGATGTTTTTTTGAGATTTTTCGAATACAAAAGAGGTATCGAATATCCGTTTTTGTTATTTCATTGTAAAATTCCATCTTTTCTACGCATTTTGACACCTGGCACAAATTAAGGGACCAGACGTAAAATTTAGAGCAGTTCTTTATCGAAATTCATCATCCAAAATTGTGACCAGACCACCTTTGCTAGCGATGGCAAAATATTTCTATCGTGGTTAATGATAGCATAAACAAGGAGAAATTATTCATCTTTGACCAAATCAACCATCGAAGAGTAGGTTCCTTCAATGCAATTGTCCGAATATGCACTGACTGCAAATACAGTCGTGAGTATGGCTGTAATCACAGTGACGAAGACGTTCATCGCAAAGAACACTTTGTCGGCTGACGCTACAACAATGCTCCACTCATTGTCTTGCAGGGGACTTGGCGGGATGTCTCCATCAGAGACCTCAGTCTGGTCAGCTGTATCTTGAGCAGCATGCACCTGTGGTTTCCTCCCAGTCACGAGTCGGTTAAGGAATAGAGCACGGATCAGCCGGTTGCTGACGTGAGCGCTGTTGTGCTGCTTGGAGTGACACCTCAGCACGAATATGTTGCAAAGCGCGTTCAGAATTGTCATCACTGCTGCGATGCTGAAGTACCAAGCTGCAATGGAAATTGTGACCACATGAGCGTACATGTACGTACAGAGATTTGGTCAGCAGAACGAATATCTCGCGACTCACTGATGAGTGGTACGGACTCGCTCTGCGTGGGCGTGTAGTTGCCAGCCAGCTGCAGGAACACGTACATCGACAGCACGATGGTGATGCTGAAGGAGACTCGCTCACCGCAGTCTGGAGGCATTCGGAATGCGAATGCAGAGATGGCGAGCAGGAGGATGCTCGGAAAGAGCAGGTTCGTCACGTAGAACGCCGACCGTCTCTTAAAAGAAGCAATGCAATCAAATATTTTCAGGTCGATGTGTTCAAATTGGTCCATTCAAAAGACTACCGAGGCTTTTTGAACGCGCGAAATGATCAGTTCCGTGCGAAGTTTAGCAACTTGCACAGTCCCTAGAGCCAAAATCAAATGGTAAATGTGTATAAACTAATCTACGTTTGCATTTAATGATTGGATCATCAGGTCCACGATCCTACTTTCGGCTCTAATGAGTGGGCTAAAATGTGTATTTCATATGAGTTATAGATAGGCTCTATAGGTTGAAAGAAGCCTGAAGTCCCGTAAGGCTTAAACGGAGCTGCAATAATAATAATCACAGGATGCTGTGGACACCCTGACGCAACGCCTTCAGTGACATCTCCGCTGACTCCTGAGCACATGCAAGCGCGCACCAATACTGTGCACAGTGACGCACTCATACAGCACGCTCACACAGGCTGTACAGCGGCCAGCTGACTTGCTAATCGTCAGATTTGAGACAGGTACATTCTCTGCGCCTTTGATATTGATTATCACAGGTGTGAGAATCACGGAATCGAACCCGGGTCATGTTGCGAGAGTCAGACACATTTTACCGCTGAGCTACGAAATCATCCTTAGAAAGTTTAGCGAACATAATGATTTCTTACCTGAAATTTAAGCACAAGAATAACTGCATCAACTACATCCAATCGATGCTCCTCTAAAAATACTCTCTTGATGCAGAATTCGTTGTTCCTTGACAAGTATTTTTCCGGAGGAAAGTCTCTGTCGAAATGTATCTTCAGCATTGTTTGGTCAGGTGAATTTTTAGACCTGATGCTAAAGCCGCATTTCTGACTGTCAAAGGGAAAATATTGCATCTCCATCTGACACTTAAACGTGACAAGCAGCACTTTCTCGTGTCGAACCAATCCATAGTTATAAATTGAAACAGGTGGCTCATCCAGTGAAATATCATTTATCCCCAACCTGTAATAGATAGGGAAAAATCATTATTAAATTGCCGCGAGATTCAGAAAACGGGGCCTCAACTTACACATTGTCAACAGAAACATCCGGTATCCAGACCATTTTTGAGGGAACGGATATTTTCTGCACTCTGCCCAATGACGAATTAGACTTCGTCATCCATGATAGGCGAGCGTCGAGCCATTGCTGCAGCAAGGTTTCGAAAAGCTTCTTTATAGCAGGTTCTTTTCGTAATGAAATCCCCCCCTAATCAATACAAGCAAGTACTGACCTTCGAAAGAGAAAACTGCAGTGTCACTTCCTGAGACGCAGAGTCCTGTGAAATCGACAAGGACTAGTAATAATTAAATCAATGTCTCCTAGAGCTTCGGAAGATATCAACTCACCACTTTGACGAGGCTAAACAGAAAGATGACCAAGGTCACAGTGTTTGCGGTGCCATTGTCCGGGGGCGGCCGGACCGCCCTGTTGTAGTCGGTGCCAAGCTTCAGCGCCGCCATCATGGCAGCGTCTGGCGAGGCTACATCGGCAGCTTCAGTGGTTGAAGCAGCGAGCAGAGCAGCGAAGAAGACGATGAGGCAACTGGGAGGAACCATGACGGACTAAGTCTGACTGATTGCGACACATGATAAGGGAACCATCTGAGCGAAAGGATTTTATAGCGTGTGTTAATAAACGGTAATTAAACAGCAATATTCTGTTGTTTGCACTGTCAGGAAATGTTTCATTTTCTGACTCCATTAACTTCATTGGATGGTGGATTTGCACTATTTTATTAAGAATCGCTTCTGTGTCCGCCTCCCGAAACAAAGGAAAATGCAATTTAATAATGCAAATATCAGACCCCATCAGCTCCAGACAAAAGTTAGTAGCACGTTCGTCGCATTTCGCCTAAACTCATTTACCGAATTTTTGAGGGAATGATCGTAAAAATGCTGGTTGAGTAGTCCGGCGCCAATATTGCCGAGTGTTCTACATATCAGTGGGGGAAATTAGTCGCACGACTCAGATACTATGGGGGAAAATTCAAGTCTTTTCTATAGGTGACAGTTACTTAGAAGTACAATAATCGGATTCGTTACTGATTTAATAAGTGTTGTAAGCAGAGAATATCGAGTATGCATAGAATGCCAATAGAGGGGTCTAAAGTGGAGCCGATTTTCGTTCCTTCCGGGACTCTTCTTATTGGCCATGCGTTAATTTTTTAAAGCAGTTGCTTATTTTTGCGGGTTACATTTTCTCCGGAAAGGGCCGTTTTAAAAGTTTCTGGCATTCTTCGAATACAAAAGAGGTATCAAATTTCCGTTTTTTTATTTCATTGTAAAATTCCATCTTTTCTATGCATTTTGACACCTGGCAGAAATCAAGGGACGAAACTTTATCGAAATTCGTCATCAAAATTGTTCCCCGGATCTCACTATCAACTCCCTTCGGTCGTAGCCAGGAATTTCCGGGTATGCACTTAGAGTTCGGGCCATAGACAGCTCGTTGTATCAACTAATTTTTGCGCTTTCTCTATCACTCAATTTGCGGGGTTGATAATGGCACAGCTAGGTATTGGACCGCCAGGCAAAAGGCCACTCGATGGAACGATGTATGTATGTATTTCATGTATGTTTTTTCATGGCCTCTAAGTCTGCGGCCTTGAGCCTGACTGGTTACCTATGAAGCCCGAAGGCGTTTGCTTGTAAAAGATAATTTTACGTTCGACTAGAGAGCTATGCACGGGCTCTGCTTGAGTCAATAAGGATTACCAAGTCTTCAATCTCTCTTGAATAGACAGGAAGATAGCAGGTATATTAATCTGTAAGTGCACAATGTAGCCTTGCTATTCTAGCAAATATTTAGCTATTGGAAACCCGCACTTTGCAGATCCAGCCGAAAGAACTGCTCCCGGCTGTGGGAAGAGTTTCGCTTCGTCGCCCTGCAACCGGACCACTGTCGGCCGGAGCCTGATGATTTTGCGGGGCTGCTGCAAATGGCCAATCACGAAATTCCAGTTGACAAGGTGTGACTAACATGACTGTGTTTTCATGCACCATTTCAACTTAGAAATCCCATGGCAAGCATAGGGGGTTTTAGCCTAGTGCTTAGAGCGTAGGACTCATGATTGAAAGGTCGGGGGTTCGATTCCTGGAACAATTTGTGTCCTTGAGAAAGACACTTAACTCTGCATTGCTTCAGTCCAACCAGCTGTTAAATGGACATCAGCATTAGCTGGGGTAATTGAGGGTGCGTGGCGACCCCCAATCCTTGCAGCCCTTCAATCCTTTCATAAAATAGCTGCGGCTGAGCTCTCGGTTGCACATCAGCCAATTAAGGCAGGTGTATTCAATTATTATTAGTATTATAGGTAATGCCAGTTTACAACACAAGTGCAATAGCAGACATGATAAGTAATTTTAGATCCAGGAAATAAATGCTGCATGTACTGTTAGAGCACTGACTAGTGATGAGTGGTGTTAGAGTAATTCCTTCAAAGGTGACTCCTTTGGACAAAGGTGACAACTAGCTGGATGGAGAGGGTTCACTACTGCGAGTTGGCTTTCATGGGTTCGCACCTCTGATCCCCATAGTAACTAATTGTTAGTCAGTTGCTGCAAGGTAGATCTGCTGGCCGTAAAACGGAAACTGATCTTCATCAGGTTTAACCTGCTGAGCCTGAACTGAACTTTACTCAGACACCGCTCCGCAATGCTTCTCAACACACAATTTGCAGTTTGTGTTCTGGTCCGGCACCGCCTACAGCCTGGTTATCAGGGTGCGCGATATGCCCGAGTATTTCCCATTGGAGGAGACTCTGATCGGTGAGTTGAGCTGCCCGCCTAGCCGTTATTTTTGTGACACAAGCCTTCAGCTTGTTTTACCAGGAAAACAACCCAAGGCCGTTGGGGTTCGAGCCCCTTCCACCCTTAAATGAAACGGCACTTTCCTGAAATGGCGTTCGGGATTGATGGCTGTGATCAGTGAATACCTTAACAATCCTGAATTTAAATGAAATCGATGTTTCATTGAACGATGCGACCCGCAGGGTTCATCATGAACTCCATGGACTGGTGCAACTACCGCTGCGACGTCAACACCAGGGGTAGTAAAATTTCTCTGAGAAGAAGGCGATCAACCAACAGTCAGGTGACGCGTCGGGACAGCTGCACCAACTTTACCTTGCCTTTCTGGATTGCCGCTTCCAGTTGGGTGAGCAACAGACTTTGTTGCTAGGCATAATTTTAGTGCAGACAGCGTCTCTGCTGAGTGCATTGCTGAGTACCGATTGGTGTGGCAGTGTCTGCTGGGTGCATTGCTGAGTACCGATTGGTGTGGCAGTGTCTCTGCTGAGTGCATTGCTGAGTACCGATTGGTGTGGCAGTGTCTGCTGAGTGCATTGCTGAGTACCGATTGGTGTGGCAGTGTCTGCTGAGTGCATTGCTGAGTACCGATTGGTGTGGCAGTGTCTCTGCTGAGTGCATTGCTGAGTACCGATTGGTGTGGCAGTGTCTGCTGAGTGCATTGCTGAGTACCGATTGGTGTGGCAGTGTCTGCTGAGTGCATTGCTGAGTACCGATTGGTGTGGCAGTGTCTGCTGAGTGCATTGCTGAGTACCGATTGGTGTGGCAGTGTCTGCTGAGTGCATTGCTGAGTACCGATTGGTGTGGCAGTGTCTGCTGAGTGCATGACTGAATACCGATTGGTGTGGCAGTGTCTGCTGAGTGCATTGCTGAATACCGATTGGTGTGGCAGTGTCTGCTGAGTGCATTGCTGAGTACTGATTGGTGTGGCAGTGTCTCTGCTGGGTGCATTGCTGAGTTCCGATTGGTGTGGCAGTGTCTCTGCTGGGTGCATGATTGAGTAGCGAATGATGTGGCAGTGTCTCTGCTGGGTGCATGATTGAGTAGCGAATGATGTGGCAGTGTCTCTGCTGAGTGCATTGCTGAGTACCGATTGGTGTGGCAGTGTCTGCTGAGTGCATGACTGAATACCGATTGGTGTGGCAGTGTCTGCTGAGTGCATTGCTGAATACCGATTGGTGTGGCAGTGTCTGCTGAGTGCATTGCTGAGTACTGATTGGTGTGGCAGTGTCTCTGCTGGGTGCATTGCTGAGTACCGATTGGTGTGGCAGTGTCTCTGCTGGGTGCATGATTGAGTAGCGAATGATGTGGCAGTGTCTCTGCTGAGTGCATTGCTGAGTACCGATTGGTGTGGCAGTGTCTGTAACTTATAACACGGAGATCCTTTCGGCAAATCGTCTTCAGTCATCTGGCAGGCGCTTCTTCACCAATTTTGAGCAGCTAAAAAAACTGCAGCACCGGGACTGGAGCAAATCCCTGGACTCGCCGCCCTAAGCTGCAATTATTTTTCACTGCATTTGTAATTTTAGGCGTGATAGTTAGCATCGCCGTTGATTCTAATTTCGATTCTGCAGACAAGGCAAACAGAGAGACGCGGGTCGGTGAGGTTTGACGAGCTGGGGCTCTGAGAATTCCAGAAAATCTTATTAAATTCGAGATGTTATCTTTTGCAAAGGATTATCATGGCAATAAGTGCTAATGTCAAACACCTCACTTATCCAGAACGTGAAGAATTTCTTATCGCACTTGAAATATTTGAAAATGCCCATCTTTATTTGAGTGCGCTAAGAAGAGAATGAATAATCGATTTATCTTCACTTTATGCTCACAGTATCCTGGTTTGGAGAGCACAGTTAATTCTTATGACATTTGAACAATACTGAATAAACAAAAATCTTCCGCCTTGACAATCAATAAGTTTGCAGGCAAATCTACAGGAAAAGTGTCCGTCTTACTGAACGCATCTGTGGCGAATCCCTTCCGAGAGACCTCGTGAGTTATCCACCTCCACCGAAGTTCTTGTCAAATTAGTCTTCGTCTCACCATTAGGCATGTCAGAGACTTGAGGTTTATAATTGCACAGATGGGGGAGACTGGGGTTTATAATTGGACAGATGGGGGGGACTGGGGTTTATAATTGCACAGATGGGGGGGACTGGGGTTTATAATTGCACAGATGGGGGAGACTGGGGTTTATAATTGCACAGATGGGGGAGACTGGGGTTTATAATTGCACAGATGGGGGAGACTGGGGTTTATAATTGCACAGATGGGGGAGGCTGGGGTTTATAATTGCACAGATGGGGGAGACTGGGGTTTATAATTGCACAGATGGGGGAAACTGGGGTTTATAATTGCACAGATGGGGAGACTGGGGTTTATAATTGCACAGATGGGGGAGACTGGGGTTTATAATTGGACAGGTGGGTGGGAAGATTGGGGTTTATAATTAGACAGGTGGGGGTGACTGGGATTTATAATTAGACAGGTGGGGGAGACTGGGGTTTATAATTAGACAGGTGGGGGAGACTGGGGTTTATAATTAGACAGGTGGGGAGACTGGGGTTTATAATTGGACAGGTGGGGGAGACTGGGGTTTATAATTGGACAGGTGGGGAGACTGGGGTTTATAATTGGACAGGTGGGGGAGACTGGGGTTTATAATTGGACAGGTGGGGGAGACTGGGGTTTATAATTGGACAGGTGGGGGAGACTGGGTTTATAATTGGACAGGTGGGGAGACTGAGATTTATAGTTAGACAGGTGGTGGAGACTGCGGTTTAAAATTGGACAGGTGGGGAGACTAGGGTTTATAATTGGACAGGTGGGGAGACTGGGGTTTATAATTAGACGGGTGGGGGAGACTGGGGTTTATAATTGGACAGGTGGGGAGACTGGGGTTTATAATTGGACAGGTGGGGAGACTGGGGTTTATAATTAGACAGGTGGGGAGACTGGGATTTATAATTAAACAGGTGGTGGAGACTGGGATTTATAATTAGACAGGTGGGGGAGACTGGGGTTTATAATTAGACAGGTGGGGGAGATTGGGGTTTATAATTGGACAGGTGGGGAGACTGGGGTTTATAATTGGACAGGTGGGGAGACTGGGGTTTATAATTAGACGGGTGGGGGAGACTGGGGTTTATAATTGGACAGGTGGGGAGACTGGGGTTTATAATTGGACAGGTGGGGAGACTGGGGTTTATAATTAGACAGGTGGGGGAGACTGGGATTTATAATTAAACAGGTGGTGGAGACTGGGATTTATAATTAGACAGGTGGGGGAGACTGGGGTTTATAATTAGACAAGTGGGGGAGATTGGGGTTTATAATTGGACAGGTGGGGAGACTGGGGTTTATAATTGGACAGGTGGGGAGACTGGGGTTTATAATTGGACAGGTGGGGGAGACTGGGATTTATAATTAAACAGGTGGTGGAGACTGGGATTTATAATTGGACAGGTGGGGGAGACTGGGATTTATAATTAAACAGGTGGGTGGGGAGACTGCGGTTTATAATTGGACAGGTGGGGGAGACTGGGGTTTATAATTAGACAGGTGGGGGAGACTGGGGTTTATAATTGGACAGGTGGGGGAGACATGTTTATAATTGAACAGGTAGGTGGGGAGACTAGGGTTTATAATTAGACAGGTGGGAAAGACTGGGGTTTATAATTAGACAGGTAGGGGAGACTGGGGTTTATAATTAGACAGGTGGGAAAGACTGGGGTTTATAATTAGACAGGTGGGGAGGCTGAGGTTTATAATTAGACAGGTGGGGAGGCTGGGGTTTATAATTGGACATGTGGGGGAGACTGGGGTTTATAATTGGACAGGTGGGGAGGCTGGGGTTTATAATTAGACAGGTGGGGAGGCTGGGGTTTATAATTAGACAGGTGGGGAGGCTGGGGTTTATAATTAGACAGGTGGGGAGGCTGGGGTTTATAATTAGACAGGTGGGGAGGCTGGGGTTTATAATTAGACAGGTAGGGGAGACTGGGGTTTATAATTAGACAGGTGGGGAGGCTGGGGTTTATAATTAGACAGGTGGGGAGGCTGGGGTTTATAATTGGACGGGTGTGTGAGACTGACAATCAAAAAATTACAACGTCTATAATTTTCTTTCACCCTGAAAATCCATTGAGGATCTTCGGCCAGTTCGAGCTGCCCCAGCTCAGCCCGCCGCGGATTAGCCAGGTCGATGTCTACCCGCTGCGCTCGCTCAACGATCCGCGTCTGGCGTCTGCTTACAGCGCCTGTCGGATGGATCCGTCAGTGCTGCGACTGCGGCAGCGGCTGCTGTTGAAAGGCGTACGGGTCAACTGTCAGGACAATCCGCTGTGAGCGTTATTGTGCTAGTGCAGAGTATAAGTATTCTGTCTTTTTCATTTAACTCTGTTCTGTTTCTGCTCTGTTTCGGTCTGTTCCCCGCATCAGACAGACATCTCGCCCACTCCGCAGGTTTCTCGTGCACACTCTCTGCTCGGAGTCTCCGCAGGCTGAGCGCTGTCAACTCATCGGGAGGTCAAAGTCGGACTCGAGCTGGCTGGCCGCCGGGCCGCTGCGACAGCTTCTGTGGGCCGCCGCTGCGATGGCCCTGACGGCCTGCTTTGTGAATTGAGAAGACACAGGCTTGCTTATCAACTGACATTTCCGAATCACTCTGATAATTTGTCTCTGCTTTTTGAAAGACTACTCAGCTCGTACGTAAGAGATAGCAGGCGTGACTTTTCTTTTGACAGAAACTTAGCATTTTGCATTGGTACTGATTTGTTTGCTATTAATACAATACCTAAGTTTTTTTATAAATTCGAACGATGCAGATCTATATTGGTCGTTTGGCCTTTCGCAGCGATGATAATTTTCGCCTGTTAGATGCTGCTTAAAATTATTCTCCACAATTGTCCTATTTTACGGCCTTTAGGATGCTTCTAAATTTTGCAACCTTTACAGCAACCCTGAGAATCGATAAAAACGATTTTAACGATTTATATTCAGCAGCACTGGTTTTCATAATTTATGTTCAAAACTTGCTGCATCAAGAATTCCCTGCAGTTTGTGTTGACTTTATTTTAACCATGAGCAGACGGATGGCCCGAATTCGGGTCATGGCTCAACACCCAAAGCCAACGGGAATTTTTTATATCTATGGCCAAAAAACCAGCAAAATTGGCACACCCGTTCTGGACTGATGTGGCCCGAAAACGGGTCAAGTAGTGGCCAATAAGATAGTGAAAACGCACTTAGAAAAGATAGCCTGTAACAAAACAAAGTAATTTCAATTACTCATATATTTTTCTTCTGTTTAAAAGTTAACGGTTTAAGTTATATTAGAACATAGTGAAGTGGGGTCATTTCTTTACTGGTCAAAACTGGAGGGAAGCTGTCACAATTGTCATGCTGTCACGTCATTTTCTGTGGAGTTGATTTTAGAAAACTTTTAGAAAACTGGAAAGAAACAGGTAATCTAAAAGCAACAAGCATCTAAATTTATTATAACTCCAAATTAATACGGAATAATGTAATTTCTATCCACGATAATGCAACAAATATATTGTTTTATTTCAAGGGGCCTTGGTGCTAGGACTGAGGTCTAGGAGCTGAGAGACCGGGTCCCTGGATTGATTGCGAATCCTCGCCATCTCTAACACCCCCTGCCTCCCCCCGTCTCTGCGCCTGCGGTTATCACTCGGCGAATCCGCCCCTTCCTATTGTAATTCCCTCACCTCTACCCCTCTGCTTATGACCCTACCCTCTTCTACTGTTTTCTGATTCCTACGTCCCATATTAGTAGTTTCTGTAACCAGGACAATTTCTGGACTATTTGGAACCAGGGGCTGTGGTGGCACCAGTTCAAAATGGAGTCAAAATAGAAAAGCAAATGTGCGGAAAGGGTGGATACTACAATATTTTCTATACTGTCTAATACACATCGCCAGGCGTCAGACCTAATTGGTATGAAATTGCATGAAGCAAGCACCAAGGCAGAGTGCTGGCATTCCCGGGCAAGCTTCGCATACAAACACTGTCTTCTTCAATTGGCCAGCCGCATAGCATACTCGGCATCGTTTGCGTGGCCGAGCCTGGTCCCCGTGTCTGGGAGCTTTGCTTGGAGAATGAGCAGCAGCTCCATTGCCTACAGCTTCAGCGCCAGCACCGGCAGCTGCTCCATCTGGCATTCGACCGCGTCGCCTGGCAACACCAGTGTCCTCCAACAGATATTTGACTGCGAGCCTTATAAACTGCAAGAAGGTCTTTGTTCCGCCCGATTGCTTGAAGATGACCCAGGCATTTCTCACAAGCATCAGGAAAAGGTGGAACCCAAGCTTGTGGAACCAGCGCATGCTCTTACGATTGGCTAGGTATGGGTGCATTGAAGCGTCCAGATGGTCAACACACCCATGCTGGCACAGTATGCTAACACACTTACAGGCTTCGGCACCACCTGCACGGCACCTCCACGACGGGTACGATGGACCTGGATGCAATCAGCTTTTCCTGCTGTATCTAGCAGATATACAGTTTTTGTGCCGCTCTGCTTCCTGTCGACAAATTTGCAAGCCAGTAGGTCCCCTGAGCGAGCGAATGCAGATGAAGTCGGATGTAGGTTGGCAGCTTGCAGTTCAGCTGGGATACCGCGGTTTTTCCGTACTGTTCCGGTTAGCAGCGTATCATGCTGCAGCAGCCAAGTAGCCAGCCGCTGAGACGTAAACCAACTGTCGGTGAAGACGTGGTGTCCAAGATTAAGCAAACCGCGGCACAGTTCTGCAACAACCTTCTCACTCATCGTCAAGTCCTGACACCCGAGGCCTTCATCGAACTGATTATTGACCTCCGGGAATGTGTGGACGACGAAGTTCCATAAGTACGCAGTCTCACAGATACAATACATTTTAATTCCGTATTTACTTTTCTTTGTTGGAATGTACTGTTTAAAAGCAACTCTGCCCTTGTACAAAACGAGTGTCTCATCAACCGACAGTCGCTGCCGTGGCATGTAATTGTTGCTGCACAGATGCTTTACGCTGTGCAGAAAGGGCTCCATCTTTGCCAGAGGGCCGTCTCCTAAAGCCTCAGCGCAGTTGTAAAAACGCAGGCAGGACAGCAGCTGCTTGAAGCGGTCTCTTGAGAGCGAGAATGGCTTGGCCAGAAGGGAGCAATGAAACGCTGGATCGGTTGACCAGTATAGTTGGCGATTTCCGGCTTCTTGTCGACACCCATCAAAAGCACGATTCCCACTAACTTACGAACTTCATCCGTCGTTGAGTCCCGCCATTTCAACACTTGCTTCGGCAGTGCAGCCTCTGTTTCGGCTTCTTGAAAGATTCTCCAAGCCTTAGCATTAGTCCAATTGCTGAGGTCTTCGAACAACTGGTCTGGAAAAAAAAGCTTTAGGAAAGCATCTTCGTTTCCATCAGCAGTTGGTGGAGGCTGCCAGTCTGGTCGGATGCCAGGTGTTCCGAGAAAATCGGGTAGGGCTGATGGCCTGTTGTCCTCATTCGGTTGAACCATGTGCCACCCACCGGCTTGCTCGTTGTTCTCAGCGATGTCCATCTTTCGAAAAGTTTCGAAAGTTTCGAAAGTTTCGAAAGTGGAATACTGACTCAACGAAGTATCAGAGTCGAAACTGGCGTCTGAATCCATGTATATTTGCTTGAAACAGAAAATCTCTGTGCAAACTCTACGCGCAGGCAGTCAATAAGTATAAGTGAAGTCTATGTAGAAACTCTGTGGTACTTTAGAAACTGTTCCCGGCGGGAATGGGTGTGAGCATTACAAGAAAAAATTTGTCTATGGCCCGATTTCGGGCCAAGCCGTCGGGAACGGGTGTGGACCAAAGAGAGGTCAGTCTCGTAGTCGTTAAGACAAAATTAGGAACATTTGAGAAGCCTACTGAGTCGGTATTTGCTTTGAATTCAGCCAGGGAAGCCTCTATGGTCGAAGCGCAGTGACGATAGAGGCTTCCCTGATTCAACTTTAAAATGCAAGCAGATGTACCAGGCGTACAAATGTATCAAATGTCCTTTCGGCCCACAGACTATGGCAGCTGCTGATGTCTATGGGACAAAAGTACGAGTAGATGCTTGCCGAGCGGCTTCAGTTGCGAGGGCTGCCTTGGCATTCTATATTAACTATAGATATTTCTCCGGTTCGAGCTGCATTTATAGGTCACAGCTGCATTCTGGGACTGTTTGCTGCTCTCCAATAGTACTTTTCAGCATGTCAATAGACCAATTATTAGTTTGGAAGCTGAGCTATTACCAATATAGTGCCAACATTAAAGTTGCTGTCCTCCGTTGTCTGCAAAAAAACTTAAAGGATTAACAAAATGTTCAGCAATTCTTATAAAACTGTTTTGTATTAGACAGCATTTCAATAATTCCAACGCTTTTTGAAGTTCACAATTTTTTTCGCTAATTCGAGTTGAGTCTCTTGCATAGTAAAAAACGAACTTCAATAAATCTATAGGAGGGTATGCTGTGGCAGCAGTGAGTTGCGACATGCAAGCCTGCAGCAAGTCTTCCCTATGCTTACCATGCAAATGTATATCTCTTTTCTATTCAGCGAACGTGACTTGGAATTCGCATTTCTCACTCTGAATGAACGCCTCTGCACAGCACTAAAGCATCCGGATTTTAAGTTAGTTCCGATAGTCCACACGAGAGTAATTCAATTTCAGAAATAAGCCGTTTGCTACAAGCAGAAGTCTTTCAAAGACTTGTTATTTGCATTTGTCGTATAGCTATGTCACACAGTGCTATGGCAGGCTGCTTGTTTTGCCCGCATTCAGGGCTCTCAAAACTGTCGTTTCCGTGGCGCGAACAAACAGCTTAAAGTCAAAGTCGCTGGTGATAATAAAGTTAGACAGTAGTGTTGACAGCACACTATAACAGCGCAGTTCAAAATGCTATATGCTTGCCCGTAGAAAATCTATACTTGGAACTTCTGCTTATAACATTTTCTTTGCATAATACGCCACACACCTACTAGTTCCAAATTCTTGTACTTCAAAACTAAGCCTTGAAGGCTGAAAGGCTGAAAAGATACTGTAATGTTAAACTAGTTTTTTTGTAAGCTATCCAAATTCGAAGAAGTATTAACAAATGACTTTCAAGCAGCTAATGTGCATCCAAGTTGAACGAATGCATCTTCAATGAGACAATGCATACAGAAAAACGGTTAAATGTAAATGTTGTCGGATACGGATTTTGATATTGCAATCCAAACAATATTAGTATAGCTTCCGTGTAGGTTTTTGGGCTTTAAAGAACTCACGGTAGCAAATGCTCTGTGTGACTTTCTTCTAAAAATCACGGACACATTAATTCTTTACGTTGGGTACATAAAGAACTGTATTGACAAGGCAAATACGAGCCAGTCTGTAGCTGTCTTATAAACGGATCTGAATTGCTATTCATGTAGTTTTCCGCCTTTATCGCATTTTGCTAAGCTCATCCCTTTTTACGCTAAAAAAATCACGCGCCAATAGCAAAAATTAATCCAGTTATAACTACCCGAGTTCTCTTGATTTCGGTTGATTGTACAATGCAGCACATATATATGTCTCGTTAGCGTTTCAAGACTTCCGTTTTGTACATTTTAGTTTTTTGTTTTGCTTTCCCGCTAAGCGCATGATGTTGGTCTAATTAGCCTCTATGAAGCCTGTGCTCGAACTGTTTACGTTCTCTAGTACACCAAATTTTAGACCCACTTGTGACTCTTGGGACTGTGCTTAAAGGCAACAATCGAAGTGCTTATTTATACACACAGATTAGTTTAAAATTAAAGTTTTTATCTCTTTCTGCTTGGTTGTTAGCTCAGAAAAAATATATAGACAAAATAGGGTCCATGAACGTCAGAAAATACACTTTTTCCTAATTTTCACCTGTGTGCATTTGTTATAATATGTATATTCATCAAAGCTTCACCTCCGTTTCTAACATGGTCTTTTTAAAAGAACTGCATAACTGCATAATTTTGTGTTTTAGGCTTAGCTATGCTCTTTAAAGTAGAATTGTTTTGCTGCTCAAACTTTTACCCAATATGACAATTGAAGCTGTTACAAGCATCTTCAAAGTTACAATAAAATGCTTTCTTTTTCGAAAACTTTATTACTTTCTGTTACAATCTACTAAACTGAAAAATTATTAAACTATTAATAAATGCTAGGCCTATCGCCATACAGATGACTGTAAATCTGTATGATTACTGTCTGACGGACGAAGACTGCTTAATTTTATGTTGGCCTATTTAACAGAAAACAATAAAATAGAATATTATATACAACAATATGCTTAGCCCTCTTCAATTTGTTGTTTTTACACCATATATTAGTGCCTACTTTACTACATCATTTAATTGTTAACCAAAAACTCTTGCTTTTGCATTAGATTTTAAGCTAATATAGTTATTTAAATAGATATTCTAATCAATTCACCATCAATGAATTTTTAGCTGAGCCTATTGCTGTTTAAACTATGAACAATCATCTTCTATAAAAGCTTACTTACAGGTTTTTATTTAAATATCTTATTTAAATTTAAATGTGACATGTTTTGTTCATTTAACATAGTTTTTTCACTGTATTTTAGTACAGAACAGTTAATTATATCAGTGAGTAAAACATATTAATAAAAAAGATGCAATTTAATTGTCAATATTATTTAAATATTCAGTCAAATTTGTATTCAATTCATCAAACTTTTTTTGCAAATCAAAATGTTCTGTTTGTTTATTTAGCTATAGTTCAAAATAAAGCATAGTTCTATACAGTTACAGCTTTAATCAGATTGTTCTCTCAATTATATATAACTTTACCCAAGACCCTATCTAACCCTACCCTAGCCCTACCATAAAGCTAATCATCTCTGCCACCTGCAGTGCACTGATGCACTCCATGGTAAGCGAGGCCACCCGGCAGCTCCGCATTAATGACGCCTTTGCCAATGCTGACGCCGACTCGGATGGCCGGCTTTGCCGCGGTGACGTGAAGGTCGCCTGGATCGAGCTCTTTGGCTACAAGCCCTGCCGCAGGGAGCTCGACCTCATCATGCAGTCGCAGCCCGCAGTTGCTGGCCCCACTGATGATTTCGTGACTCTCGACACCTTCCGGCGACTGGCTTCAGCTCGGATGTCGCGTCTGGACGCCGATGGTCAGCTCCGGCACGCCTTTGCCGCGCTGGACTCCGGCGGCCGGAATTTCCTCCGGGCCGAGGACCTGCGCCGCGCTGTCGGTCTCCTTGCGCCGCGATTGGCTGCCGGCGGCTTCGCCGTTGACCGCGCTTTCGCCGAAGTGGACGCCGACGCTGACGGCCGAGTCACCTATCGGGACTTCGAGTTCGCCATGAAGTTTGACCCGGATCAGCGATGAGACTACTTCCCCAGTCTACTTCTCCACTCTCCTTCCCCAGTCTACTTCTCCACCCTCCTTCCCGAGTCTACTCCGCTCTCCTTCCCCAGTCACTTCTCCGCTCTCCTTTCCGAGTCTGCTTCTCCACTCTCCTTCCCTAGTCTACTTCTCCGCTCTCCTTCCCGAGTCTACTCCGCTCTCCTTCCCCAGTCACTTCTCCGCTCTCCTTTCCGAGTCTGCTTCTCCACTCTCCTTCCCTAGTCTACTTCTCCGCTCTCCTTCCCGAGTCTACTTCTCCACTCTATTTTCCAGAATGGACTATAATATATATTATAGTGATGCAGCATTTGTCCTCAGCTTGCGAAACAGGGATAGAATACTCTATGTCATCAGGTGTTTATAAAGCCAGTTCTATTTAAATAGTGTTTAAATTTACATTTCTCAATACGAGCTGGTTCTCGTGCAGAAACTCGTTCGAATCTAAGCAAATCTGAGGCCGCTTCTCTGCGTTTGTTAATTTGATATTAGCAGATCTTGAGATGGCTCATCCGTTGACCGATCCATCCCTGACTCCCGACCGATCCATCCCTGACTCCTGACCGATCCATTCCTGACTCCTGACCGATCCATCCCTGACTCCTGACCGATCAATCCCTGAATCATTCCTGACCGATCAATCCCTGAATCATTCGTGACCGATCAATCCCTGACTCCTGACCGATCAATCCCTGAATCATTCCTGACCGATCAATCCCTGAATCATTCGTGACCGATCAATCCCTGAATCATTCGTGACCGATCAATCCCTGACTCCTGACCGATCAATCCCTGAATCATTCCTGACCGATCAATCCCTGAATCATTCGTGACCGATCAATCCCTGAATCATTCGTGACCGATCAATCCCTGAATCATTCCTGACCGATCAATCCCTGAATCATTCCTGACCGATCAATCCCTGAATCATTCGTGACCGATCAATCCCTGAATCATTCCTGACCGATCAATCCCTGAATCATTCCTGACCGATCAATCCCTGACTCCTGACCGATCAATCCCTGACTCCCGACCGATCCATCCCTGACTCCCGACCGATCAATCCCTGACTCCTGACCGATCCATCCCTGACTTCTGACCGATCCATCCCTGACTCCTGACCGATCAATCCCTGACTCCTGACCGATCAATCCCTGACTCCTGACCGATCAATCCCTGACTCCTGACCGATCAATCCCTGACTCCTGACCGATCAATCCCTGAATAATTCCTGACCGATCAATCCCTGACTCCTGACCGATCAATCCCTGAATAATTCCTGACCGATCAATCCCTGACTCCTGACCGATCAATCCCTGACTCCTGACCGATCAATCCCTGACTCCTGACCGATCAATCCCTGAATAATTCCTGACCGATCAATCCCTGACTCCTGACCGATCAATCCTTGAATAATTCCTGACCGATCAATCCCTGACTCCTGACCGATCAATCCCTGAATCATTCCTGACCGATCAATCCCTGACTCCTGACCGAGCAAATCCCCTGACAGATCGATCCTCTGACCGACAACCTCCTGACCAATTCCTGACTCAGTTACTCATGATCAATTCAGCGATACGAGATCAGCTTAGCCAAAGCATGCCCAGGTTACAAACGTACCAGCTGCTAATGCACTTGGGTTTCGTTGTTAATCCGGCGGTGTATTTTTACAGCTTAAAAAGTAGCAACAGATGCAGTTCTCTTTCTGCCTACTCAGATCTACGTCATATGGGGAGCTGATAACTGAAGCACGTATTCAGGCTAACTAAATATGGAAATTCAGACTTCTGTGCGGGCAGAATTCAAAATCTCATTGCTTTAAGATTTCATGAATAAAAAAATTGTATCGGAACTGAGGATCATTTGCAAATTCATCCCGCAGTTGAAATTCTGCAATGGTTAGAATACAGTGTAACAATTTCGACTGAAGAATGAAGCGTCTTGAAGAATTCTGCGGGCAAGCCATTCTTAAATTTCTTAGCTTAGTCTCTGATTTCGATGCATCTTCAGTAGATTGCTTGTGCCAAAAAGCTCCAATTACTCGAAAGAGATAAAAAATTACCAATATTGTAAAAATCTTTACTTTTAAGCTTCTCATTGCACAGCAGAACTCTCAAGTAGGCAAAAATGTCAATAAAAGCGCAAAAACTACACACGGTACGCATCGAATTTCAAATTCGCGCCAAAAGAGCGTTACTGTTTACGAGCTTTTAAACATCATTCAAATACCATTAAACGCCTAACAATTAATCGACTTTCTAAGATGAGATTTCTCAGCTAAATGTATGACTCTCGCGCCATACGACGACCCCTGGTTCGATTCCGTGCGCTGTAATATTCATTCGGGGCTCGTGTGCAGAAAAATTGGCCCAGGGGGGTTGTCGTGTGATTCACGCTTGTGTGTGCTGAGAAGTCAGCGGAATGGGCAGAATAATTTTTCATTTGGTATATTAGCGTTGCTTAGCAATATCTGTTTTGGCGCGAATTCGAATTCAACAACACAAAACTTGTCTACTCAGCGCTGATTTACCGAAAACAAAGTGTTAAATTCTATTTAAAAAGTGTAATTATTAGTGGTCCTAGATGAGCTCGCAGCTATACGCAATCATCAATGTTCGAGTAAATTCGCAGTTTTATTTTGTCAATAAAAATAAAGCTGAGTCCCAGTTCGTCACAGGCCGCTTGGATTCCTGCCCTGCCAGATCCACACAAAGTCGTCGCATCCATTTGACGACCCGGCAGCTCCAGTCGCCGGGTCTCGCGGCCTACCGCGAGCCTCTAGCAGGTCCAGCTTCTCCGCAGCTTCATCCTGGCCTATACGGCTGACGTCGGTGACGTCGAGGACTCGCTGCTGCTCGTCCAGTCCGAGACCCACGGCTTCCACCGGCGAATCTCGCGGCTGGCCGCGAGCCGCCGCTGCCGACTCGGAGCGTCGGTCGAACACCATTCGGTAGAGCAGCTCGACGCATTCGACAAAGAAGGCCAGAGTCAGTCCGATGTACATCGAGCACAGACCGCCGATCCGGCTGAACAGGGCGTTGATTGTCAGCACGATCTTCTCCTGGCGCACCAGAGTATTGTTCGACTGGCGCTTCACCACCACGTACGTGAAGCTGTCGTTAAACTGGAAGGTGCCGGCGTCGCTGCCGCGCAGCAGTTGCGGATCCGTGATGTTCTGCATCCTGAAGTATTCCAGCAGTTGCTCGAGGTTGCTTCTGAACTCCGCCTCCGGTGTTTTTCTCTTCTCGAGACTGTTGATGTGCGAGGCCCACTTCTCAGAGACTTCCTTGATCCAGTGCAGCATCCACTGGGTGTCCCGCCACTTGGTCACGGACAGCTCCTTCTCGTAGCTGAGCTGCTGACATCTCGGCAGGCACTCGCTGGCCTCGAAGGCCTGCCGGATTCTCCTCTGGTCCAGAGTGCTGGCGCATTCGGCCCTCTCGTAGATTTTCTCGTCCAGGTGGGCGCAGTATGGGTGCGTCTTGTTCGGAGGCGTCACAGAAGGCATCTCCACGTAGAGGCAGCGGCAGGAGCTGAGGAAGGCCTCCTGGACTCGGGAGTTCAGACAAAGCTCCTGGTCGTAGGCGTACCTGCGGAGTATGCGGTTCTGAGCAGGTCACTGCGACTGTAGCCTGGAGAACTACAGGTAAAACCCTATGGTTCGTGTTTTGAAGCTAAGAACCAGCTACAAGAAAATAATAGCTCTCCTACCCCAATCTCCTACCCCACTCAACCCCACTTCTCCTACCCCAGTCCAAGGACTACTAGACTAGAACGAAGTGTTCCTAGTGGTCCTTGACTCAGCCAACACCACTTCTTCTACCCCAGCCAACCCCACTTCTCCTACCCCAGCCAACTCCACTTCTTCTACCCCAGCCAACCCCTTCTCCTACCCCAGCCAACCCCACTTCTTCTACCCCAGCCAATCTCACTTCTTGTACCCCAGCCAATCCCACTTCTCCTACCCCAGCCAATCCCACTTCTCCTACCCCAGCCAACTCCACTTCTTCTACCCCAGCCAATGCCACTTCTTCTACCCCAGCCAATCCCACTTCTTCTACCCCAGCCAATCCCACTTCTCCTACCCCAGCCAATCCCACTTCTCCTACCCCAGCCAATCCCACTTCTCCTACCCCAGCCAATCCCACTTCTCTTACCCCAGCCAATCCCACTTCTCCTACCCCAGCCAATCCCACTTCTCCTACCCCAGCCAATCCCACTTCTCCTACCCCAGCCAATCCCACTTCTCCTACCCCAGCCAATCCCACTTCTCCTACCCCAGCCAATCCCACTTCTCCTACCCCAGCCAATCCCACTTCTCCTACCCCAACTAACCCCTTCTCCTACCCCAGCCAACTCCACCCCAATTCTACTATGCGGTGCAAATTTTGAGAAAAATGAGACCAGTAAAAGCTTTACTAACAGTTTTCCAAAGTCGACAAATTTTCGAAAATTTTGACGCTCATCTTCAGCGCTGACGCACGGATTCTTTGGCGTGTTGGCCCGGATGAAGCGGACTGGCTGGTAATTGATCTCGTTCATCTTGCCCGGCTCAGTCTGGATGCCCTGTTCCAGGATCTGGGGGTTCCAGGGTGGCAGTACAAATGCAATTTCAGCTCAGAGATCGTCTAATAATAGTGAATTATTACTGTAAAGCATGGCGCTTAATGTGCTTTAACAGGTTCAGCTTGAGCATTATCGGGTAAGTGATGGTCCAGGTTGAGCACCATCGGGTTAGCGATGGTCCAGCTTGAGCACCATCGGGTTAGTGATGGTCCAGCTTGAGCACCATCGGGTTAGCGATGGTCCAGCTTGAGCACCATCGGGTTAGCGATGGTCCAGCTTGAGCACCATCGGGTTAGCGATGGTTCAGCTTGAGCACCATCGGGTTGGTGATGGTCCAGCTTGAGCACCATCGGGTTAGCGATGGTTCAGCTTGAGCACCATCGGGTTGGTGATGGTCCAGTTTGAGCACCATCGGGTTAGTGATGGTCCAGCTTGAGCACCATCGGGTTAGCGATGGTCCAGCTTGAGCACCATCGGGTTAGTGATGGTCCAGCTTGAGCACCATCGGGTTAGCGATGGTCCAGCTTGAGCACCATCGGGTTAGCGATGGTTCAGCTTGAGCACCATCGGGTTGGTGATGGTCCAGCTTGAGCACCATCGGGTTAGCGATGGTTCAGCTTGAGCACCATCGGGTTGGTGATGGTCCAGTTTGAGCACCATCGGGTTGGTGATGGTCCAGCTTGAGCACCATCGGGTTAGTGATGGTCCAGTTTGAGCACCATCGGGTTAGTGATGGTCCAGCTTGAGCACCATCGGGTTAGCGATGGTTCAGCTTGAGCACCATCGGGTTGGTGATGGTCCAGCTTGAGCACCATCGGGTTAGCGATGGTTCAGCTTGAGCACCATCGGGTTGGTGATGGTCCAGCTTGAGCACCATCGGGTTAGCGATGGTTCAGCTTGAGCACCATCGGGTTGGTGATGGTCCAGCTTGAGCACCATCGGGTTAGCGATGGTTCAGCTTGAGCACCATCGGGTTGGTGATGGTCCAGCTTGAGCACCATCGGGTTAGCGATGGTTCAGCTTGAGTGCTTTGGGTTTTCAGAGTTGCCATCTAGCAATGCAGTTTAGCGATCAAGTGAAAGTGCAGTAAGCGGCATTTTGTGAGCAGCCATGATCGCTGTTGCAATTGTTTCCGAGCTTCACAAGCTGAACAGTGAACGCGATTCATCTCAGCCAGGAATTTCACTCAACCACCGGTTGAGCAACGGGAAATCCGTCTGCCGGCAAAGCCATCGGAGCTCTCTGGAGCGCGGTTCGATAAGCGGCCCGGCACGCGAGACAAAACTCAATAAGGCAGAGTTCACGCTCCACCGCGCTATCCGGCTGTGCCAATGTCTCTGCGTTTCGAGTCGCTCTGAGAATATCGACTAGAATTTAAGCTCCCGTCTTTGACTTTCATTTTTCTTATCGGATCTGTCCGTCTGATTAGCGAAATCGAGCTTCTTTTTCCATTTATTCTTGCCCGCTCTGAATGCCCCGCTGATGGGGCGGAGTTCAGATTGTCTCATGAATCTGTCAGTCAAAGCCGCCCCCCCCCCAGAGCTCCGATGGACGGCGGGCAACTAGCAGCAAAAAGTGGATTAGGAGCAGCAATTTGCCTAATTAATGTTTCATGCGTTTTGAGCTCAATAGCAGAAAATGCAGGAGCTGCGACTCTCCTGAGTAGCCTGGAGGGGGGGGGCGAGCATTCTGAGCCTGTTGCCCCAATCTGCTGCAGAAGACGAGAAAGTTGGACTAGAATTTGTTATTGTCAAAGCTCATCAGTGCAGCCATGCGGAATGCCTGCGGAAGCCGTTCCAGATTGGCGGCGCAGCTCCGGAGAGGTGAAAAGTTGAGGGTGAAGCGCACCAACGCGGAGGGGGGCTGTATACGGAAGACTAAAGGAAAATGTAGGCAGGCAGAACTGCAGAGGATTGCAGGGGGTTCACAGAATCAAGGTGTGGGAGAAGAATCACTCGGAAACCTGCTGCGTCTCTCACGTGCTGAATTGCAGCCATGTTATCTGCTGCAGCCTCCCAGCCGCCGGTGGCTGCTAATGGACACCCACCCCTATTTTCTTCGTCATCGATTCATTCCAGCTTCCTTTTTCCCGAACCCCGCGGACTTTTTCACAGTTGCTTGCTTAACTTCTTTCTGTCTCTCGTCTCTGGCCTGCTCAGCCGGCATGGATTTCCCGAGAAGATGGAGCTCAGCGGCTGTGAGGGACAAAAGCGATTGCCGATGGAGTCACGCCAGCCACAGCACTCCATGAGGGTGAAGTGCCTCCGGCTCCTGGTTGAAGCCGGATAAGCAGCCGATACGTTTTTTAACGGGCGCATTGGCTATTTTATGGCTTTATTTTCCCGAGCTGTTCACCGCTGCCGGCTAATGATTGAGAGCCTTCGTGAGTGGCTCTTTCAGCTTTCCCGCGAGCCGGCATAGTTGCTTCTTGTCTTCAATTTTTTATGCTGCTTGCGCGCTTCGGACAAGAATTTATTCGGCGGCAAAGGAAGCGGAGACTTTACAGGTTTGTCTGGCCAATTAGTGGCAAATAGGGACGCACGCGCTCCATAGCGAATGCGGTATGGGGTTCGTTGGCGATCGAGGAGAAAAGGCTGAGATGGTTGAGGATATCGAAGAGTGGGGAGGGTGAGGATTGGGTAGGTGAGGATTGGGTAGGTGAGGATTGGGTAGGTGAGGATTGGGTAGGTGAGGATTGGGTAGGTGAGGATTGGGTAGGTGAGGATTGGGTAGGTGAGGATTGGGTAGGTGAGGATTGGGTAGGTGAGTATTGGGTAGGTGAGGATTGGGTAGGTGAGGATTGGGTAGGTGAGGATTGGGTAGGTGAGTATTGGGTAGGTGAGGATTGGGTAGGTGAGGATTGGGTAGGTGAGGATTGGGTAGGTGAGGATTGGGTAGGTGAGGATTGGGTAGGTGAGGATTGGGTAGGTGAGGATTGGGTAGGTGAGGATTGGGTAGGTGAGGATTGGGTAGGTGAGGATTGGGTAGGTGAGGATTGGGTAGGTGAGGATTGGGTAGGTGAGGATTGGATCGGTGAGGATTGGGTGGACTAATAACAAAAGCCTCTCAGCAAAGAGTTTATATCTGCAGCTCACCCTGGGGTGGCTGTAGGGCTCGTGAATGGACACCCGAAGCCCATACGCCTGTTCAAAGATGTCGTACAAGAAGCCCTGCCGATGTCTGATGTCGTAGTTTTCCCGCGGCCCCAGCCACATGATCAGCGTGAGGCTGTGCACCTCTGTGAGCCTCTCCGTGTCGAATTCGAGCGTCAGACAGTTGAAGTAGTTGGGGTGGCTAAAGCTGGTAACCTTGATCATGCTGTCGTAGCATCCCTTGGTGCCCTGCACCTGCTGCGAGTTGTACTTGAAGATGCAGTCAACTATCGACTTGTTCCGCTCGTGGCCCAGCTTCGCGGCCTCATCCGGCGATAGGTTTTGATAGTACAGCCGCGACGAGTCCATGAACAGCGTGGCCACCAGCGCCTTCATGCTGTTCGTCCTTTGCTGGTTAAACTTGGCCATCGTCTTTTCATCAGCTTGTCCGCTGCGCACTTTGGCGTACACGTCCGGCATGCTGGGATCCTGCATCAGCTTGAGGCCGCGCTGCCTCAGCTCCCTGTTGAACACCGTTGGCGACTTGATCCGCTTTGCCGACCACTCCTCGTAGGCGCGCTCCGAGAACGGCTGGTTGTTGCAGATGCTCACCGCCGGGAACGGGGTGGCGTCATCGATGTCCAGGCGAGTCTGAATGTTCACGTCGTACTGCAGGTAGTCGATGGTGACTTTGAACGCGCTGTAGAACAGCAGCGACGTGGAGCCCAGGACGAACAGGGCCCACAGTCTGCGCAGGAACTTGCTCTGGCTCTTCAGGATCTTGCCAACTCCGCGGATGCTGGTGCTTTCAAGGAACGCTCGGGCCGTGTCAGAGACGGAGCCAGTGCGGTGGAAACACCTCTGAGTTCGCTCTCCGCTGCGGAGGCAAACAGTTGGGAGAAGTGAGGTCTTTGAGTATTTGAATAAATGCTTGATATGTGGCCCCTCATCGGTACTGAATTTGGTTGAGGAGACTTTTTGGGGGAGGAAAAGCGATGAATTGCATTCGGCTAGCTGGTGACATTTTCAACTAGAATAGTTCTCTCAGGAATGACTCGAGCCTTCTCTGACAATTTTTAATACTCTCCGTTGTAATCCATGGTTGCTTGATAATTTATACGGTGCTTAAGTCTGTCATGACAAGTGTTAAATAATTCAATACTTAAAGTATGGTCACCGATACGCGCGTAGTGCGAAATTTCTGTTCCGGCTGGCAGGAATGAAAAAATGTACTGAAAATTATTTGAGTTCAGGTTTGGAGACTCTATACGAGTGTCCGGTGCTCGACCTTTCAGTAGAATTGATGAAGAATTGAGAACTCTGACTCTGCCAGCGACTTTCACTTGGGATTCTGTCGGGATTATTTTGGACTTATTAAACTCGCCAAATCCCAGCTCCCCATCTCTCAATTAGCCGACAGATTATCCAGCTGCTGCCCTGGCCCT
Source organism: Macrostomum lignano (assembly GCA_002269645.1). Classification (NCBI taxonomy): domain Eukaryota; kingdom Metazoa; phylum Platyhelminthes; family Macrostomidae; genus Macrostomum; species Macrostomum lignano. The sequence goes on from NIVC01002287.1 coordinate 36,852, forward strand.
TTCCTGTCAGTGAAGCTGCCAATCTGTCCCTGCATCGGCAGCAGCTGCCAGCCATATTAATTTTTGCTTCCGCCCTCCTCAGATGCCAGGGGGAGAGCAGCAGACGGCACCGCCAACAGGCAGTCTAGAAGACAAACCCGCACTCCAGCGGTTGCAAACATCTTCCAGAAGATAAATAAAGCACGATAGGGATCGATTTTGCCGCTGTACACCCTGCCCATTGGGTTTCCGATTCCCGGACCCTGAGCCCGAAGCTTTCAGCGCTATTCTTGTCTGGAAAAATCAATGACAGACACAGAGGCAGCACCGCCAGCGTCATTGTCTGCTGATGTTGATTCTTCAATCAAGTTTCCGTCCCAGCCGGCTTTGAGAATCGGCTGCTGAAGGGTTCTCAAGATTGAGACATTGCAGTCTGAGTGTCTCATTGGTGAGGCATTCTTATATTTTCATCTCCATTCTTAGTTCTTAATGGGGCACGTTATGATTGAGTATAAGTACGAATCGAATCCTGCAACAAAAATAAGATTTCGACAATGTATTCAGACTTTTGATGGCAAGCCAAGTTTGCAGAGGTCTCTGTGGCTGCTGCGTGTCTTCTGGCAGCCATTGAGCAGGCAATCAAGAATGCTCCTCCATGTGACTCCTCAGCAAGCACACCTAACGAAATGTACATACTCTGTGCCTTAGACTGTAAGTCGATTTAATATTTCTTGACCTACGTAACTATGACGACAAACAAATGAAACTGCGAAATTTACCCCATAGTCGTGTCCAATGCCGTGTCTCGGAATTGTGTCTCTGAAATGTTAATTGAATTAAAATGTCCAGCCACATTATCTGCAAATCTGTCTTCCATTTTAATTCGAATTGTACCTAGAAATTATATAAATCCTGCAGTGCTCAAAAACTCACGCTGATGATAGATGTTGCCGAGGAAGTCTTCAAAAAGTCGCCGACCAACGCAGGATCCTTAAAATGAGTCCTGTGCGCAAGTGACTGCGTATTTAGTGGTGAATTCCGAATCGGCTGGTTGGCTGTCGGCTCGTCTGTCCCCCGTTGGCTGCTGACCTGGTGGTGGAGGGGAGACGAGAAAAGATCAGAACTTAGGGCCAATCCCCAGGCTTCATCATCTCATTGATCAGTCTGGCTTACTGGATGCTGATAGTAGCTCGTAGCTTACCAGGACACGATAGTTCTGCTGCGAGAATATGAAAATCACCATGGCATTGCTGCCAAGGAGCATCTTCCCATTACTTCTTTGTGGCCTCTCCAAGGTGCTTCTAACCATTGCTGCCAAGGAGCATCTTCCCATTACTTCTTTGCGGCCTCTCCAATGTGCTTCTAACCATTGCTACCAAGGAGCATCTTCCCATTACTTCTTTGTGGCCTCTCCAAGGTGCTTCTAACCATTGCTACCAAGGAGCATCTTTCCATTACTTCTTTGTGGCCTCTCCGAGGTGCTTCTAACCATTGCTACCAAGGATGGCATCTTCCCATTACTTCTTTGTGGCCTCTCCAAGGTGCTTCTAACCATTGCTACCAAGGAGCATCTTCCCATTACTTCTTTGTGGCCTCTCCAAGGTGCTTCTAACCATTGCTGCCAAGGAGCATTTTTCCATTACTTCTTTGTGGCCTCTCCGAGGTGCTTCTAACCATTGCTACCAAGGAGCATCTTCCCATTACTTCTTTGTGGCCTCTCCAAGGTGCTTCTAACCATTGCTGCCAAGGAGCATCTTCCCATTACTTCTTTGCGGCCTCTCCAAGGTACTTCTAACCATTTCTACCAAGGAGCATCTTTCTATTACTTCTTTGTGGCCTCTCCAAGTTACTTCTAACCATTGCTACCAAGGAGCATCTTTCCATTACTTCTTTGTGGCCTCTCCAAGTTACTTCTAACCATTGCTACCAAGGAGCATCTTTCCATTACTTCTTTGTGGCCTCTCCAAGGTGCTTCTAACCATTGCTACCAAGGAGCATCTTTCCATTACTTCTTTGTGGCCTCTCCAAGGTGCTTCTAACCATTGCTACCAAGGAGCATCCTTCCATTACTTCTTACCAGCACCTCTCTTTGAACTGTTTTTTGGACCATGTCAGCTTCTCTTGACTGAGAGAAGCCACGGAAAGAGGGGAGGTAGAATCGAGAAAACCGTTCCAACGCGTCTTAAAAGAAAGAGTTTATCTGCTGTTTGTCAATGAATCGGAAAAAGGTGAGCTTGATACGATGAAGCCAAGGCCAGAGTAGCAGAAATTCAACACTCAGAATTTCAAATGATGAAGACGCGCAGTCTGGCAACGGGGCGGAAAATGCGGCAGCTGGGAGGCAGCAGCAGCCGTCTTCTTGCACGGCTGGGCGATGGGCAAAGTGAGTGGCAGTTGGCGCCAGTGAATGCCTTGGAGCAAATATCGATTTTACGACTGTCGCGTTTCACCAGAATTCTGGGAAGGCTTGAGTCCTACTTGACAGCAAAATACTTCTTTCACGCCTTATTCACTCAGCTCTGAGCAGTTGAATTTGCATGCTAGCAAGGCCTAAGCGAGTTTTTTTTTCAGACAACAGCTTTGTTCGATGTTTTTGCTGTACCAAATTCGACTTGGCTGTGCTGACTGTGCATGCGGTTCACACGCTGCCGTTCAGGTGCGATCCGATTGGCTGTAGGGCTTACTAGCCACTAAAGCCACTCAAGTGCTAAATATCGACTTCTTTGTCCAAACAAGAATGGATAGTTGCAATCCACACGTGTACTAGTTCAAGATTGAGACATTTAAGACATGATTACTGCCATGTGCTTGTGAAACTTTTCAGCACTGGCACTACTATTAGTAGACTAGGCGAGTATTTTTCCGATTAGAGCTCGGGTGGTATAATTTTTTTGGGGTCGGGATCAGATGGGACGAGATGGGATGGGATGAGATAGGATGGGACGAGATGGGAGGAGATGGGATGGGATGGGAAGAGATTATGTTGGAGGATGGGATGGGACGAGATGGGAGGAGATGGGATGGGATGGGAAGAGATTATGTTGGAGGATGGGATGGGACGAGATGGGATGAGATGGGATCATGGGACGAGATGGGATGGGAGGAGATGGGATGGGAGGAGATGGGATGGGAGGAGATAAGATGGGAGGAGATGGGACGAGATGGGGTGGGACGAGATGGGGTGGGACGAGATGGAGTGGGACGAGATGGGATGGGACGAGATGGGGTGGGACGAGATGGGGTGGGACGAGATGGGGTGGGACGAGATGGGGTGGGACGAGATGGGGTGGGACGAGATGGGGTGGGACGAGATGGGGTGGGACGAGATGGGGTGGGACGAGATGGGGTGGGACGAGATGGGGTGGGACGAGATGGGGTGGGACGAGATGGGGTGGGACGAGATGGGGTGGGACGAGATGGGGTGGGACGAGATGGGGTGGGACGAGATGGGGTGGGACGAGATGGGGTGGGACGAGATGGGGTGGGACGAGATGGGATGGAAAGGGATAGGATGGGACGAGTAGGAAGAAGATTTGATAGGATGGGACGAGTAGGAAGAAGATTTGATAGGATGGGACGAGCAGGAAGAAGATTTGATAGGATGGGACGAGTAGGAAGAAGATTTGATAGGATGGGACGAGATGGGGTGGGACGAGATTATGTTGGAGGGGATGGGATGGGATGAGATAGGATAGGAAGAGATGGGAGGAGATGGGATGGGACGGGAATTCGCCATATTTACCATCAAAATATCTATAATTAGAGACTACTACCATCTTTAGGATGTGGTATCAAATTTTTAAGACGTCAAGAACCCAGACTACGAAGCAATTTCGTATCCATGTAGCATTTTAGCAATTCTTATCTTAGAAAAATCTAAAACTCCGAACTCTAAAATGCCATATTTTTACTTCCTGTCATCCCGGACAACTTTAGAAGTTCGTAAACTACATGTACTCGTACCAGAAGTCAGTCGTCTTTGAAAAACTTCTTTCAGACTGCTGAAATTTTCCAAATTTCCTTTCGACGTGTCCTGAAAATCGGGATTTCAGTGCCCCAGATCCCGTCCGAGCATTGGTGCATTGGTGCAGGGCAACGCACCAATTCCCGCAGAATCCCACACCCGAAGGTTTATTGTCGTATGCTCTCTAAATACGCAGTTTAGCGGAGCCCTCCGTCCGACGTGTTGTATCAATTATCTGTGACGCAAAATCTTTCGCTCTGGCAAGCTGGCACGAACTCTGACAACATGCCAAGCGAACTGTTTCGAGTGTTTATGCTCAACCGTGGTGTTGTTGCCATATAGCTAAAATTTATTGCTTATGCGTGGACCAAAACATCAACAAAAAACAAGGCAAATTCCTGGATTGTTTTCCGTGTGCGATATCTATACCTATAGGTGAAAAAAAGCAGGACTGATATCGTTTTAAACTCAACTGGACTCTCCGGTCAGCACTCGGAATTCAGATAAGAATGCGCAAAATGAATTCAGTTTCTTATGACAAACGCAGAAGATTTCTATAATTATTCAGACTGCAGAGCGAAGAAGATGCAGAGCGAAGCCTTCTCTAGCTTTGGCTTGTAAAAAAGAACTTGAAAAACCACGAAAGTTCTCAAGATTCTTCTTACAAGTTGAGAATTAACGACGCAGTTGGACGAGCAAAATATTCCAAAGAGATTTCCATGCTCACAAGAGAATAGGACAGGCTCATTATTCATGTCTACCTGTGCTTGCCAGGCGCAAGGCTACCCAAGGCCTTGCCAGACCGATTTGCAGCGCACTGCTAAGAATGCGCCTGTGTATGCTTTGTCCCTACCGCGACCCCCTGCCAGGCTTGCCATATTTGGCAGATTTCTTTTCACCATCTTTATGTAGCCAATTGTTCTGCAGAACTCCCGCAGAATCATAGCTCTCACTGCCCGCTGTCTTGGCCCTACCATCTCTCAGCATGGAGTCCGACTGAGTGTCAGTGCAGCTGCCGATTGTCTCTAGTCTGAGTCGGACTCGGAGACAAATAAAACTGAGGCATAATTTAGTGCCAGGAAAAGAACAGACGGATTTGAACTGCAGCTCGCCCTTGTCGCTCTCAGTTGGCAGTGCGAAAAGTTTATTGCGCCTTCGCTTTTAGATTTATCGTTCAATTTCTCTGTCTAAAAATGCACTTCAGCAGCGTTATTATAAAGATAGTGAGCACAATTGAGGCCACGAAACCCCCTCCCGTGCTCAAGCTCATCGCCCGGTTTAAAACCATGAGAAAGTTTGGCAGAATAAAGTGGATAGAAGGGTGGGTGGGGCTGCGGGGAGTTGACGGCGTTCGAAAACTCCAGCGGGTAAAGAAGAAAAGGTAGTTAGCAAATAATAAAGCGCCTGAGGGTTCTTTCTGTCCATTTACTGGAGTGACCCGGGGACAATCATTTCAAATTTTCATTGTGTGCGTCCCACCAGAAAGATTCGCATCACCTCAGCACAGTATTCATTAAGGGCTAGCTCTTATTATTAATGTTAAGATCACGCCGAACAGTCTTCCGGAAACTGCCGAACAACTTGCAAAGTATTCAGTTGGAGATTGTCACAGAGAGCAGATTTTCACTGGGATAGTGCTTAAGTGAGCAAAATGTACAACTGAATGTCAAGAGTTAGCAAAAATCTAGTAGACGCTGGGTTTGTTTATTTAGCAGGCAGCCCATTAGCAGCCCATTTAGCACGTCTGATTACTCATACAGCACACCGCTTTTGTGAATTTAAAAAAAATGTGAAAATGTGAAAACCGTCCAGGTGATTGACGTCCCGCAACTTTTGCAGCTTTTATACCTCACCAGTTGGTCATTCGACGTTCAAGAGGCTCTGTGGATCCACGTGGACTGCTCCTCATTCTGAGTTTGTGAGGGCAGCCTTATCGTAGAGCTAGATCGTGCCGTAGTTTCAGACGGTTGTTGTGAGGCTCAAAACTGATGTTGCGATGTTGGCCGGTCAAGTCTACCATGCCGAATGGCACTGCTCATGGCCGTTGCAGTAGGTCCACAGCCTCAGCGTAGCATCAGAACGAGGAATAAAGCAAGATGGTGTTACTAGTAGTCACAATTAGACTACCTTGAGCACTAGACAAGAATAAAGATGCAGATTTATTGATCGTAGAAAGCTAATAAACAGCGCACATTGCGATATGAACTGAATGACTCTACGTAAAAGTAGCATGCAGCCTTGCGAGTACTCAAGTTGAGCAAGTGCATATTTTGAACATTCTTGGCACGACGTTTGGTTTAATTATTATCAGAAAGGAAGCCACACGAGGCATGCCTGGCCAACTATGCACTAACCAGATTCCATGTATTCTAGGCGTTTTTGTACACTTGCATCCATCTATGGACGACTCATTATTTGTCATTTTCTATTTACTGCCTCACAAACAGCTGCCCCTCCTTTGCGCCCGCCTATGCACTGGTGCTCAGGTCCCACCCCAGCTATTTTTGGCTCACTCGCCTCAGCCTTATAAATACGGCCGCCCACGGCTTTCCAGCTCCGCTCGGAGCTCTCCACTCAAGCGTCGGCCACCGCCTTTCTCTGAAGCTGAATTAACGATTTGAACAGGTCGAATTGGCTACAAAGCAAATGGACAGCCACGACTCCCAGGTGGTGTCTCCAGAAGACATCAGCATGCAGCAGCGCGGCGGCCAGGAAGAAAGCGTTGAGGAGTCAATTAGCGACATCCGACAGAAGCTTAGCCGGATTGAGGCCAACCAGATGGAGGTAAGTAGCTTATCATTCAAGAGTAACAGTTGTCACGCCATCGCAATAGAGTCGCTAAGCTATCAAAACCACGGACTTTCAGCTCTCTAAAGCTCTGGCCAAGAAAAAAGGCTTCTCTCTGACCTTCGAAGAAGAGGAGAACCCGGAGCGCGGCAACTGGTCGGGAAAATTCGACTTCTTTTTGAGCTGCCTGGGCTACGCTGTCGGTCTCGGCAACGTCTGGCGATTTCCCTACCTATGCTACAAGAACGGAGGAGGTGAGTGATCGTGGATGTGGATGGATTAACTTTTTGTGTACAAGGTCTTTATGCGGCGCCTAATTATTTTTCTTCTACTTAGGTGCGTTCTTCATTCCGTATTGCATCTTTTTGTTCTTCTGCGGCATGCCCATCTTCTGCTTGGAGCTGTCGCTCGGCCAATTCTGCAGCTCCGGGCCGCTGTCCTGTTGGGAGTTCGCTCCGCTGTTCCGAGGTGAGTCGGCAATAATGAGCCGCTTATACTGCACGTAGAGTTACGGCAAGTGTAAACCAATTAAATATCTATTTTCTCTTTCAACTTTTAAACCCAGGCGTCGGTGTCGGCATGGTGATCGTATCCGGCCTGGTGGGAATTTATTACAATATCATCATTGCCTGGTCCTTCTGGTACCTGTTCACCTCGTTCACCTCGAAGCTGCCCTGGAGCGAGTGCGGCTCGTGGAGCACCGAACGTAAGCATTTTGCGGTTATTATGATGTCTTGATTAGTATATTAATTGGCACTAAAATTAATTTTACCAACTTCACAGTCTGCCGCGAGCGTCTTACTCCGGTGAACTCAACGTGCAACAACGACTTGAACCTCCGAATCGACAATGGCACCGGCATCAACGGCACATGCTGGCTTGACACCAACGGAACTCGAACTCTGTACGGCATCTATGACGCCGAGGCCGCCACTGCCGCTGGTTACAGCGCCAGGCCCGCCAGCAACGAGTACCTCAAGTGAGTTGATCGTGATTACTTGTGCCCAACGATCTGAGCTTCATAGCCAGCTAAAGCTATAGAAAGTGTGCACATACCCGTCGTATGGTCTTCCACGCATCCATTTTTTGGTCCACTTCGAAACTAGTGACTGCATGACTTTTCTCTCCCTTTTAGCTACGTTGGCCTGCAAGACCGGCTTGGCAGCATCGGCAACATGGGCCCGCTGCGCTGGGACATGAGCCTCTGCCTTCTGCTGGGCTGGATTGTCGTCTTCGCCTCGCTCTCCAAGGGTATCAAGAGCAGTGGAAAGGTTAGGTTACAATTAAAAATGTTAGCAGAAACATTTAATTGCATCAAAGGCTACAGTCGCAGCCGCCGAAAAAAGGTCGTTATATGCCAATGCATTACACGGAATAGGCGCTGGTTTTGCGCGCCAAAACTGCTGAAAGACTAATGCCGCGCATTCCTTTCGTGCACAGTAGGCGACAGTGGAATCTTCCACTCACAGCTCAGAGCTGGCATCGGAATTTTCCACCGACGTAGTTTGGCCGAGTCCGCTCGCGCAGAAGCTGTCACGTGAAGGTGCATAAATGGGTTGCGCTGCTTTTCTTTCCTTCTCTCCTATTTTTCTTACCTTTTTTATTTCACCTGCTTTGGCCAACTCTCTCTAGCGGCCGTCATCCCCGGCGCAGCTCAGCCTTCAAAAGCTTTGCATCGCTCGCACAAAATTCTTTCAAAAACAAGCGTACTTGCATCAGTCTGTCTGCAAGTCTGCATCGGCAACTAGTTCGTATGCTATGAAAATAAAAATGTTCTCTCTCTCTTGTTCAAAAAATGTACCGAGTAGCAGCAGTAGAGCGTGTCGCACAATGAACCCCCCCCACCTTGCCGATCCAACCTTTTCAATTTAATACACCCGTATAGGTTTGTCCGCGGAGCATAAATATTTTTCTCACCGGTGGGGGCGTACGGAAACGCTTCTTCGCTAAAAAACAGCGATATGCTTTTTGATTAACTGTGTCAGCTGTTACAAAACTAGGCTTAATTAGCTAAACCTGCTTCCATATTAATTCAAGCTAATTAATGTGTCTTAAATTGACCACTTTTCGCAGCATGACTAAGACTATTTCTTCAACAAGCTACTTACAGTAACAAGCGATGGTACAACTTTTGATTAAGCGATCTTCACGTATTAAGCGTTTGGGAACTTACTTCCTTGTTGAAGAAATCGGTTGTAGAGAAATACTTTAACATGATAATAATGCACCAAAGTAAATATTCTAAGATAGTCTGCTTCAGTATCCCGGATGTGTCATCACTCCCATAGGTGGTCTACTTCACGGCTATCTTCCCCTACGTGGTGCTGATCATCCTGCTGATTCGCGGCCTCACCCTGCCGGGCTACGAGAAGGGCATTGATTTCTACCTGAAGCCGGATCTGAGCCGCCTGCAGGACTCCACGGTGTGGAAGGACGCTGCTGTTCAGATCTTTTTCTCCCTGTCCGCCAGCTGGGGCGGCCTCATCACTCTGGCCAGCTACAACCGGTTCAAGACCGATACAGTCCGGGACGCTATGCTGGTGTCGATTTGCAACTGCGCCACCTCCGTGTTTGCCGGCTTTGTCGTGTTCAGCTTCCTTGGCTACCTAGCCACTCTGCTCAATACTGAAGTGACCAACGTGGTTGACAGCGGTGAGTTGTCCTACTCAGTTGAGAACCCGCACGAAGCTGATACGCACAATAAGCAGAAAATTTAAACCTTAAATCTTATCTTGCTTTCAGGTGTGGCCCTGGCTTTCATCGTTTACCCCCAGGCTGTGACTAGCCTGCCCGTGTCGCCGCTGTGGGCTATTCTGTTCTTCGTGATGCTGATCACCCTCGGCCTGGACTCGCAGTTCACCCTGATCGAGACCGTTGTCACCGCAGTGCAGGACAAGTGGCCTCGCACCCGGCGCTACAAGACCCTGCTAATCCTGGGCATTTCAGTCGTATTCTTCTTCATCGGACTGAGCATGTGCACTCCTGGCGGACCGCAGCTGCTGACCATCTTTGACGACTACAGCGGAGGCTGGAACATCATGGTGATCGCCATTCTCGAGTGCGTCTCCATCTGCTATGTATACGGCGTGAAGCGCTTTTGCGACGACATTGAGGCCATGACTGGACCCATCGTGGCTGGCTGCATCCCCTGGTTCATTTTTAAGTGGTGGTGGATCATCTGCTGGTGCGCCTTTACACCCGGCCTCGTCGCCGTGAGTATCTTTTGCACATGAAACTCTTTCGTTAATCAGAATCATAGGCGGAATACCTAGAGTTTCTTTTAATGTCTTTCAGTGTCTGCTAGTGTCTGCTAGTATCTTCTAGTGTCTTCTAGTGTCTTCTAGTGTCTTCTAGTGTCTGCTACTGTCTTCTAGTGTCTGCTACTGTCTGCTAGTGTCCGCTAGTGTCTTCTAGTGTCTGCTAGTGTCTGCTAGTGTCTGCTAGTATCTTCTAGTGTCTTCTAGTGTCTTCTAGTGCCTTCTAGTGTCTTCTAGTGTCTGCTAGTGTCTGCTAGTGTCTTCTAGTGTCTGCTACTGTCTGCTAGTGTCTTCTAGTGTCTGCTACTGTCTGCTACTGTCTTCTAGTGTCTGCTAGTCTCTGCTAGTGTCTTCTAGTGTCTTCTAGTACTCAAATATTCTAATATCGTTTTGTTTCTTCTTGTTTAGAGTGTCGTCGCTGTGATAAGTTAAAAGAATCTAGGTAGAAAATGCTAAAAGTTGGCAGAGCAGAGCTGATCAAACCAATCTAGTTGATTTTCTTCTAAAACTCCACATCAACAGGTGACGATGGTTTTCTCCTGGGTGAAGTTCAGCCCATCATCGTACGGCGGCAACGTGCTGCCCGACTGGGCTCAGGTCATCGGCTGGCTGCTGACTTTCAGCGTGCTGGCCAGCATCGTTGTGGTATCGGGCATCGCCGTCTGGCAGTCCCGTGGCAACCTGCGCGCCCTGGTGCAGCCGACTCGCTACTGGGGCCCAGCGCTGGTCAAGTTCCGACAGGAGGTGGCCGATGCCGGCTACGCGCCCGGCTTCGTGGTCGATCCCTGGACTGAGGACAATATCGAAGATCCGTCGAACCCGCATCACAAGTATGACGAGGACAAGGGCTACCAAGTGAGTTATGGGGCCATTAGTAGTAAGAAAAGGACGAAACACTATAAAGATCATGAACTGTTATTGGGAAGGCCAATTCTGCTTAAAATTGATGCATCAGTGAGAGCAGATATGTATTGTCTATTGTCAACTTCCTTTGCATCGTTTTGAATTAGTAGGTATAATGTTGAGCCTGAGGTGCCTTTGCAATATTTACAAATGTGTTTGTGAGATAAAACTACACAATTAATATAGACAATATGCTCGTATTTTTTCTCGTCTAAAGACTGCTCGTAACAAAATCCTGTCAATATTTAATATTTATTTAAAATTAAAATATTTAGGCTTGCAATTATATATATTATGAATATATAATGAATATATAAAAGTAGAGGCTAGAAAGGGAACAGCACCGATCTAAATGATGAATTCAGAAGAGGAATTTGTCCTTCAGATAAAATTTGTACATTTTAAATAGTTGTCTTCTTAATAGCAGTGCTGTTCAAAAGTTTAATCGGACGCTTAAATATTCGACAATCAACCCATTGCAGAATTCGCAGTTCGAGCATGACGAAGCCACAAAGATGTGAACGAATAGCGATGAGCAGTTTTAACAAACTTGATTTACTGTGAGGCTTCTGGGGGATACAGCAGTTTGGGTCTCGCGTGCGTTCTACGTTTTACAGTAGCTTTCTGCTGTGTAACTTCGTTTGATAAAGTTTTAATTTATAGCTTATTTGTTATTTTACTTACAGCATAAAATTGTAGAAAATTTCATTTATCCTTCCTTTTGGCTCAATGTATTCTTTATTAGAGCACATTACCGTAGGTCATAGTCGTATGTAATTGCATTGAAAAGCAAATAATCAGTCCAAATTATTTTAATCGCTTGACACGACTAAAACACGCGATAAAGGAAAAATTTTGTTTTTTATTGCGAAATTTTTTTAATAGACGCGCTAACAGAAAGGCTATTTATAGTTTTAGTTTAGTGTATGACTTCCATTTCCTACAAATAAAAACACTATCTTAAGTAATTTTTTTAAAACCTTTTTTGAATACTTTATTCATATGTTTAATAAGAACTAAGTTTTGCTTTCTCGTTGGTGTTTTATCGTTGGAAAACTATTAATCATTTACCTCGCCACTGCGGTGAACCGCTTTTTTCATAAATTTTAAATCATGGTGAATAGTTTCTTGGAAAATTAATGTTAAATAGTTTATAAACCATACATTTAATTACTCTATCGATAGCATTGGACGCGTCTTGATTCTTTGAACATAAATAAATAAATATTCGATGTCATCTAACAATTTTTACGGGATGCATCTGCAGTAGCTATGACTTGTTTTCTGATTTCTCATTCTAGACTGGTCTGTTTCACATGGATTTCCCAGTGAAATAAATGTCATTAAGCTGATGGCTCAAAGAAAAATTTTATCTGTTTAGAAATAAATTATTTATTCAAATAAATAAATAAATTATTTCAAACAATTAAAGGAAATCTCTAATTCCAAAAAACAAAGATTTTTTAATTTGTTTAGTTTTAATTATTTAACATATAAACTCAACATTGAATACGCTGACCAGTATGAATCTTCATGCTTATAATTAATTAATATAATTCATACGGTTGACACTCTGAGAAACGAATCGAATTCGCGCAAAACTTACACGAAGAAACCAGTCTAAAACATTAATATAAAGCAGAACTAGCTACATGTACTTGACCAATTTAGATGGTAATAACGCCGAATTATTTGAAAAATCGGAAACATCTGCTCGAAGTTCTGTTAAAATCAGTTTCCTAATCAAGTTTAATTTTGATTCCGTTTCGCTCCGGCGCAATCATCGTAATGCTGTTTATTGGTTAAGAAATCAAGCACATTATAAAAGCAATTTACTTAACTAATTAAAAAATTAATATAGAAAAAAGCTAATTAATGCTTTACTGCTCAACATTCACTGCTCGAAGCTCGAAGCATGGAATTAGCTACCAGTTCAAAACATCTTTATGCCGGAGCCTGAAGATTAAAATTCTGTTCCCACCGGCTTGGTCAGCAGGGCTGGCCAATGGCCATAGACTAACGCTGCCACTTTAACACTCTGCTATGCATGTGTACATGTCATTATTGTACCCTTTTGACTTCCCTTGTCTATGGCCCAGACATAGTGCGGATGCTGAGTATGAAATGCGATTGTTGCCGGAATGCGCTTTGAAAGGGTTGTAGAGATAATCAATCGTCTATGGCAAATTTAGTTGCTCTCTAAATGAAAGGGTTGTAGAGATAATTAATCGCTTATGGCAAATTTAAAGGACAGTGAAGACAGCTAGCCTGGCTGCCATGATTTAATTCTCAAGTTGATTTTGAGCTTGAATTAATTCTCCTATTCGGAGTGCAAATAGGAAAAGTAGCTATGATTCGCTACGCAAACATTCCTGGCGGAGAAATATGTGGACTCTCCACGGACGAGTTGGCTTTTGTCACCCGAGAGTCGAGCACGCGCTACGTTCTGGAGATGGACAACCTGGATAACTGTATGGAATGGAACCTGGATGGAAAACTGTAAGAATACTGTCTTACCCAACTGCTGAAACTTAGGTGAACTGTTTGGCCAAGGCCGGTTTCGATAATCAAGCGATTACACTAATGACGGGACACAAGAATTCGAGCTCAGTGGATGTATACAAGCGGCGAGACATGGACTGTGTGGCCCGAATGAGCGCTTGTCTGGCTGCCTATGGGTCCAAAGTCACCAAGATTGACGACGATGCGGAATCCACCATCGAAAGTGTGACAACTGGGTCTGATAGAGGCGAGCTGATGAAAGCACCCGAGGGCGGCCAAGACCTGCCGAGAAGCCTCTGTGGTGGTCAGTTCCACAACTGCACATTCAACTTTTACGGAAAGTAAAACAATTGATTCGATCGGTTTGTTCTTAAGAACTTTTTGTGACTATGAAACACTTTCGCCGTGTTGCTATTGTTGTTCCTTGTTTTGATAGCCAAATACATTCGTCTGAAATCCGGCAACAATCGAAAAAAGCCGACAAACAATTAAATTGTTACCGCAAGTATGAATGCCGGAAACCATAGACAAAAGGGAACAATATTCAATGACTGGGGATCACTGCTGGCCATGCTAGGCAGGAAAGGCTCTCTAGAAGTCAAGTTTGTCTCACCCACAGACTATGGAACTATAGACCCACAGGCTAAGGGTTTTACATGTAGTTAAGGACAACTGTGTTGACTACCAGGCAGCTTGAAGTTTTAAAGAGGTAGCATACAGACACTTCAATTTAAGCACGGGATCCAAATAGTACCACTAAGTATCTATAGTACAGAGTCTCGTCTCGGTGCAGCTCCGTCTCGGGCGCCAATGCAGTTGCCGCTGGGTTCCCGGTCCGAAGCCATCGCTGCACCGCTCGAAATTTCCAGCTGGCGCCGTTCAGTCTTATAGTATAGATAGACCGGCTGCCCCAACGGTGGCTGCGCGCCTGGTGCCGATTCGTGCTCAAGAATGTCGCCGGTGTTAAAGTCGAAGTGAGCGTAGCATGGAACCACTGCGTGGGATAGCGGCAGACAAGTTCGATTCTGTCTGTCTGTCTGTCTGTCTGTCTGTCTGTCTGTCTGTCTGTCTGTCTGTCTGTCTGTCTGTCTGTCTGTCTGTCTGTCTGTCTGTCTGTCTGTCTGTCTGCCTGTCTGTCTGTCTGTCTGTCTGTCTGTCTCTCTGTCTGTTTGTCTGTCTGTCTGTCTGTCTGTCTGTCTGTCTGTCTGTCTGTCTGTCTGTCTGTCTGTCTGTCTGTCTGTCTGTCTGTCCGTCTTTCTTAGTGTCTGTCTGTCTGTCTTAGTGTCTGTCTTAGTGTCTGTCTGTCTGTCTTAGTGTCTGTCTTAGTGTCTGTCTTAGTGTCTGTGTTAGTGTCTGTCTAGGTGAAGAGCGGGCAGAGTAAAACATTTGCGACCAAATTTCCTACAATTTTAGGTGCTGCAGTTTAATCTCGAACAGGAAAAGTAGCAGTTCTAGGTTCTTAAAAAATCACCAACTTGATCAAAATAATCCCAAATCAAGAGCTGGCCTTGTTCAAGTCCAGTTGAGGGCAGAAAAACCCAAAAAATTGAAAAAGACGAAGCAAATCGATTTCAGACGATTTAAAAGTACATTGAGCAATAGCAAGAAAGCCACAGTTGCTTACCCTCTCGGCAGTGCGCGAAGGCGCCTTGCAGCGGCTGGGTTCCGATTGTGACCGGGAGGCTGAGCTCCAGCACCCGGCTGCCGCCGAGGGTGCCAGTGGTTTCAATTTGAATCTGCGCGGCAAAAATGACAATTAACTATAACAAATTTATGCTGCAATTCGTATTTTCGTTATGTAACTCCGGCTGGCAACTACTGCCTGGGATGAGCGAAAGAAACATTACGAGCGTAGAAAATAATCCCATTCTTACTGCCCAAATCTCCATCCGCAAAGGTTTGCTGGCTGCAACCCCAGCTCCCAAGTTGATGTCGAGTGGGGGATTACGAACTCCCAAACATGGATCGCTGTGGGGTCGCGGCTGTCTGGATGGGAAGTGTAGAAGCTCATCAGAATTAATTCAAGCCCAGTAATCAATGGGGAATTTCAGGCCGCGCGGAGCCGGCATGCTGAGAGTAAGAGTGAGTGAGAACGAAGCTGGGAAAAGAGGAGTGCTGAGGCTTTACCAGATTCCCCCAAGCATTATCAACTGGCGTGCGGACTCGAAATGGGGCGAAGTAAATCTCTAGTTGCTTTCCTCTAGAAGAAGCTTCTTTTGCTGCTGCTTGTATAAGAGAAAGTGTAGAGGCTAGCCCGCTGCTCAGATTCGTCCGAGTTAGAAAAAGTGCAGGGCAGTATAAGCTGCCGCGCACCGTGATGCACTCCACCTCCCTAAATCGGGCGACATTAGCAATCACACTTCTATAGCACTGCTCGGGCGCTCGAGGTTCTGCACTGCACTCAGGGCCGCTTATCAATGACGTGCAGCGCGTCCGATATGAGGAAATCAATAATCACTGCACTGCCGGCTTGTTCACGACTAGTATGTTCCGTGATTTTCGGGCTTATTTATTCGTGACCTGCTGTTAGCTGTAGCCGACACTGCCCTCTGGTCAGAAGAAGCACAATTTCCGGGAGAGTGACTTTTCCATCCGAGAGCCAATTTAGAGCGCCTGATTGCATCAGCTAGGGGTCTAGACGAACGGCCGCTGCAACCCAACATGATTGCCTTCCCAACGGAGGATGGATCTGCAAGTCAGTCCCAGCCGTTGCTTCAGCCTGAATCACCCAAAGCATTATTTTCATCGCTGATGACTGCCATAAAATAAATATTGCCTATAGAACTTTTCCTCTGGATCGTCTTCTATCAGAACGTGACTCGGAGCTGGGTAGATTTTTGCTGCCGAAAACTTATAAGATTTGCTAAAATCACTTACTATATTGGAGATTTTTATTCGAATATTCGAGTAAATGCAAAATCAAACATTACCTGAACAATGTAATCTACGCTGATTATTTGGCAGTACTGTCGCGTGCCGCTTGGTGGCAGCGGTGGGATGTGGATGACGTCATGGTAGTAGGCAGAGCCGCCAGTCTTCACGCACTGGCCTGATATGCTGAAAATCAGAGCGGACGATAGGTGCCTGTTCCTACCAGCTGACAGAGCAACCAGCTGCTGAAACGTGATGTGCGTGCTTCGGACGGTAGCCGAAGAGCCGTTGAAAAGCTGAACGCTTATGTCCATCGTTTCCCCGGGCACGTAGCCGCTTTTGGCAAGGGCCAGCTCGCACACAATGCGACCTTTGCGGATGCAGCAGCATGCCAGAGTGATCTCCTTCTTGAGACAGACGCGATCCTGTGTGTTGTTTTTTAGTAAATGATAGTAAGGTTGGGAGTTCGATTCTCGACCAACTGGAAACAATTTGTGTTTCTGAGCAAGACACTTAATTCTGCATCGCTTCAGTCCATCCAGCTGTAAAATGGGTGCCAGCATTAGCTGGGGTAATTGAGAGTGTGTGTGGCGACCCCCCCCAGTCCTTGGACTGAACAGCCGTACGCAGCTTTCAGATGCGCCGCGCAATAGCTGCGGCTGAGCTGTCGGTTGCATATCTGCCTATTAGTGCAGGTGTAATTAATTATTATGATTATTATTAATATTATGTGCGGCTTAGAGAATGCGAAATGTACTATTTACGCTTACGAGCGTGTTTCTAAGGCGTAGAGTGCGGACACTGCCTGAAAGTCAGCCCAGCCATTACCTAAGTACTTAAATTAACGATTGCTTGTGTGTATCCAGGTGTCTGGGCAACAGGGCATGCCTAATTGCCTCCTCGCTTGCCGAAATAAATTATACCAGCACCCGCTGACCGCCACCCTTTGCAAACAAATTAACCAACCAACCAACAGGGTTGGTTTCCATTCTGAGGTAACTCACCGCCAGGTGCGGACTGTCATTCAGGTTGTACGGCCTGATTACCACAATCTGGCGCTCCCGGCTGTGGCAAGCGGTTCGCCGGGCATTTTCAACGTCGGCTCTGATGCAGTACTGCACTCGGCCGAGGACGCGGCCGCCGCAGTCGGATTTGTATTCAAACGACGATGGCAGGTCTGTTGGCAGCTGGAACTCAAAGCGGAACTGATGCAGGCCGGCCTGCAGCACAACCCCAGATTGGTTGCTTCGATCTGCGGCAGGTTTTGAGTTCACTCGATCAAGGACGTCTGTAGTTGGTTCGTGAGGAAATTATTGTTCTGATTAAGTGATTTTTAAAGGCATTTTCTAGAGATTTTGCCGCCCGCCCTGAAATATTCTAAGTGGTTGCCAGCGGGGACAGACCAGCTCAGCGGTAATCGTGTCTGACTCTGAAATTAGCCAGATGGTTGTTATGCCATTCACGGCCATGAGGGCCAACCCCCAAGGCGGATCGAGTGTACATTCCTTGACGATTATAATCTTCGCTGTACACCCTGATGAGCAGAATTGCCTCTGTGCTGGTTGTGGGACGATGTCGTCGAAGGCTTTACGCCAGGGTGCCCGCTCGCTACCTGGTATAGCCTTCCTGCACATTTAAAAGCCACTGCTCGTAGCTGCGGCCGTGCTCTTGGAAGTGACGCGACCGTCTCATTAATAAGCTATGCATTTAGGGACTGATTTTTTCAATTAAAATTATTTGGACTGGCCTCCTGTTTGGAGAAAAACGCAATCGGATGTCACGCAAGGTTAGCGAATGCATCAATGGCGCCGGTGATTTTTAGATAATTGGCTGAACTCCGCTGTATTCCTGCTTCAGCTCGCAAAAGCAAACGATAATGGAGAGAATTTCTATGAAGAAGAAATAGAATGCATTCAGGCTAATATGCAACAAATGAAAATATTTCAACACGAAGAGGACTGTACTGGTATAAATACAGCTTCTATCACAGATGATGACGCTTGCATGCATGTACTCGGACACAACACATGCTGTAGCTGTTGAAATAGCCTGCCTAAGTGACTTTTATTTTGAAAGTTTTCGAAGAGTCCTTGGTGGATCAGGGGCGATTTTCAGAGAGGCGTTGGGGAAATTTCAAGGCGGCTCAGGAACGAATCCTGATCGGTTCGGGGATGACTTCCGATCGGTTCGGGGATGACTTCCGATCGGTTCGGGGATGACTTCCGATCGGTTCAGGGGGACTTCCGATTGGTTCGGGGTGACTTCCAATCGGTTCGGGGATGACTTCCAATCGGTTCGGGGATGACTTCCGATCGGTTCGGGGATGACTTCCAATCGGTTCGGGGATGACTTCCGATCGGTTCGGGGATGACTTCCAATCGGTTCGGGGTGATTTCCGATCGGTTCGGAGTGAATTCCGATCGGTTCGGGGTGACTTCCGATCGGTTCGGAGTGAATTCCGATCGGTTCGGGGTGACTTCCGATCGGTTCGGAGTGAATTCCGATCGGTTCGGGGTGACTTCCGATCGGTTCGGAGTGAATTCCGATCGGTTCGGGGTGACTCCCAATGGGGTTCAGGCTCCTAATTGGTCCAGGGGCAACCCCCAATCAGTTCAGGGACATCGATAAGAGGTTTAGTAATAATTTTCTGTGGTTAATAGGCTTTTCTCATGCTCGGCAAAGCGGAATATGAGCTATCTAGTGCCATATGATAAAAATATGAGATTCTAAAGCATCGTGGACAGATTTGGGGAAATGAGGTCTTTAAAACTCTAATATTGTTAAAAAGTTTTTGGCATTGCAAGAAGCGTACCTTTCGAAAATAGGTCTCGTTGATGCAAGAAAAATGTTTGACATCCCGTCACGGTCTCGGGGCCCTCGGATCTGCCAACCTGCAGCCAGGATGTGTTTGCAGACCCGCTAAACAGCACCTGGCAGCCTGGTGTAGAGAATATTTGAGCTTTTCTAATAATCGAAATTGTCGAATATTTAAGAAACAATGTAAAATAAGAAACACATTTTAGCACTTTTTTGAAGTACCCTCCAGCTGCTTCGATGAACTTCCTCATAACAATTGTGACGCCTTAGGTGTGCAGCGAGGCCTTTATAGTTTTGTGCAAACTAACAACATGTACAGTGTTCTGATGTACTCGACAGCTCGGGGCGTTTTGCGTGCAAGAGACAAGTTTAAGACCTGGCCAGGACTAAGCTGACTGAAAGAACTGACCTCGCTGGGCAAAGACAGCAAAGACCAAGAAGTGTTGGGCAACTCACGCAAATGCCAGTTGGTCAATCACAAACCAGACTGCCCCGGGTCCTGACTGGGCAGCAGCAGAGGCTCAGCCAAGCTGCACCCAAGCTGTACTTTAATAGTCAATTCCGAAGCGACAAATTAGCCTTGAAGTGACTCGAGACTGGGGTGGGGCAGCGTAGCGCGTTGCGTATTCCGGAGAGAGAGAGGCGCGAGCAGTGACAAAAAGAGACCTCAGGGCGACTCTCTCTCTCTCTCTCTCTCTCTCTCTTTCTCTCTCTCTCTCTCTCTCGCAGATCAATGAGTAGAATTGAAAACTGGCACAAGAAAGTGAAAGAACATGAAGCAGCTCAAGCACTAATTGCTTTCTCAGTCTGAACCAAAGTTTGCTGTTAAAATTGCTTTGCGTCTTTGCTCAAATTCGTTTTCTTTTTGAGCAGGGCATCATTTTTCCTCGTCCGCAAAATTACACGCTTTCAAGAGCTGTATGGATGGACACCGAAACTACTGATTATGCAGCTAAACTTGAGCTACCCCCCTCTGTAGACAGTCTCTCCGCAGCCCTTAGAGGAAGTCTAAAACCTGGCTGACGATAAGCGACCTTGATGGCCATGCAGCACTCTGAATAGGTCCTGTAGAAAGCAACTCTGGTTTTCGCAGAAAACGACAGGAACCATCAAAGGTCACCTGGGTGTCACAAAAGTTTACCATCTCCCTTACACTGGCTTGTTTTCTAGAGGTTGCCTTGGTAAGGAGAAGCTCTCGCAAGTTCGAGATTAATGAAGACCATTCACCCAAAGAGTTTCTTGCTAGTTCGTTCTCTTCCACGAGAACCATGATTCCCCCTCAGGGAGGTCAAAGTCATCCGAATCTGCAATCGTGACTGGCACATCGACCCGGGAATTCCCATCTGAACTGAAGCTGCTCAACGGATTTAATAACTGGCTTTAGGGAGTGGAAATTTTAACTAATACCGGTATACTAGTAAAATATTGGGGTTTGCAGGCTGTCAGTCATCTCAACTTAACGAGCCCCTGAAATAAAGTACTGTCAATAACTTTGGGAAAGAGTTAAAGGCTGCATGCTTGAGCACCGTGACATATTTACAGTACAATATGACCTGGTTTGATAGAGAAAGTTCATCGAAGCGACACATGCACCATGCCTCAGAAACCCCATTCCTACAGTGCCACACCTCAGGAACCCCATATCTACAGTGCCACAACTCAGGAAGCCCATTCCTACAGTGCCACACCTCAGGAACCCCATTCCTACAGTGCCACACCTCAGGAACCCCATATCTACAGTGCCACACCTCAGAAACCCCATTCCTACAGTGACACACCTCAGGAACCCCATTCCTACAGTGCCACACCTCAGGAACCCCATATCTACAGTGCCACAACTCAGGAAGCCCATTCCTACAGTGCTACACCTCAGGAACCCCATTCCTACAGAGCTACACCTCAGGAACCCCATTCCTACAGTGCCACACCTCAGGAACCCCATATCTACAGTGCCACACCTCAGGAACCCCATTCCTACAGTGACACACCTCAGGAACCCCATTCCTACAGTGCCACACCTCAGGAATCCCATATCTACAGTGCCACAACTCAGGAAGCCCATTCCTATACAGTGCTACACCTCAGGAACCCCATTCCTACAGAGCTACACCTCAGGAACCCCATTCCTACAGTGCCACACCTCAGGAAACCCATTCCTACAGCGCCACACCTCAGGAACCCCATTCCTACAGTGCCACACCTCAGGAACCCCATATCTACAGTGCCACACCTCAGGAACCCCATTCCTACAGAGCTACACCTCAGGAACCCCATATCTACAGTGCCACACCTCAGGAACCCCATTCCTACAGTGCCACACCTCAGGAACCCCATTCCTACAGTGCCACACCTCAGGAACCCCATTCCTACAGCGCCACACCTCAGGAACCCCATTCCTACAGTGCCACACCTCAGGAACCCCATATCTACAGTGCCACACCTCAGGAACCCCATTCCTACAGTGCCACACCTCAGGAACCCCATTCCTACAGTGCCACACCTCAGGAACCCCATATCTACAGTGCCACAACTCAGGAACCCCATTCCTACAGTGCCACACCTCAGGAACCCCATTCCTACAGCGCCACACCTCAGGAACCCCATTCCTACAGTGCCACACCTCAGGAAGCCCATTCCCACAGTGCCACAACGATCAGGAAGCCCATTCCTACAGTGCCACACCTCAGGAAGCCCATTCCCACAGTGCCACAACGATCAGGAAGCCCATTCCTACAGTGCCACACCTCAGGAACCCCATTCATACAGTGCTAAACCTGGATCAGGAACCCCATTCCTACAGTGCCACACCTCAGGAACCCCATTCCTACAGTGCTTAACCTGGATCAGGAACCCCATTCCTATAGTGCCACGCCTCAGGAACCCCATTCCTACAGTGCCACACCTCAGGAACCCCATTCCCACAGTGCCACACCTCAGGAAGAACCCCTATCTACAGTGCCACGCCTTACCAAACAGGGTCATCTCCTGACAGACATCGCAGCTGACTGCCCCAGCTACGCTGTCTCCCGGGGCAAAGACGCCATCTAATCTGTCCAATGTCACGTCCAGGCTTCGGAGGCCGACTGTCTCCTTGTCCGGACAGCCGGACACCTGAGTGCCCGGCACTCCCAGACGGCCCGGACGGCCGGGCGAAGATGGCTCTCTGGACAACAGTGTCGCTGCTGGCGCTTGCGGTATCAAATGCCGACTACTACTATCATTGAGAGCAGGCCTCCGGTTGAATTACAGAGCAAATAGTTGCCTTGAGCAAGGAGGAAGCAAAGCAAATGAGGATAGTTGGTAAGGCAAGGGCTGCAGGCATGCAGAGTACTGCTAATAGAAAAAAGAAGGGCTTCAATCCCTCGGAAGTGAAACCTTTTCTCCCTCCCTCTGCCTTCTGCCCCTGGTGTGTATATTTATTCACCGCGTGGCTGAAAGCCAGCACCAATTGGCCTTGGCCTCGGGAACAAGTAGCGAGACCCCGCCTCTCAGCTCGCAGCCCCGGGTCGATTCGCCAGCCACTCCCTCCAGCCCTACGCATGCGCCATTAGGGTATGGGGGAGCAGCGCCACAGGGATTAGGGATTAGCGCGCATAAAAATAGTCAGGGATAGGTGGACTGGGCTGTTGCAAGTTGTCAGAAAGGATTCCAATCTTCACCACAAAATCTTGTTGGCTAATCAGCAAAGGTTACTGATAGATCACAGAATTTTGCCGCTAAACCAGTGACAAAATGACTAAGACACGATGAACCACTATAAATGTATAACGGCGCCAGCTACTGCAAGTAGCGCATTGCGGAAAAGTTCACGACTCTAAGTCTTGGTTAGTATAAGATCAGCTGAGAATTTGTCCAGGACTTCTCGTACTCTTGGTCATCAGATAGACCAACACTTACTCAGAGGTCCTCAGACAGACCAACACTTACTCAGAGGTCCTCAGATAGACCAACACCTACTCAGAGGTCCTCAGACAGACCAACACCTACTCAGAGGTCCTCAGACAGACCAACACTTACTCAGAGGTCCTCAGACAGACCAACACCTACTCAGAGGTCCTCAGACAGACCAACACTTACTCAGAAGTCCTCAGACAGACCAACACTTACTCAGAGGTCCTCAGACAGACCAACACTTACTCAGAGGTCCTCAGATAGACCAACACTTACTCAGAGGTTCTCAGACAGACCAACACTTACTCAGAGGTCCTCAGACAGACCAACACTTACTCAGAGGTTCTCAGACAGAACAACACTTACTCAGAAGTCCTCAGACAGACCAACACTTACTCAGAGGTCCTCAGACAGAACAACACTTACTCAGAGGTCCTCAGACAGACCAACACTTACTCAGAGGTCCTCAGACAGACCAACACTTACTCAGAGGTCCTCAGACAGACCAACACTTACTCAGAGGTCCTCAGACAGAACAACACTTACTCAGAAGTCCTCAGACAGACCCAACACTTACTCAGAGGTTCTCAGATAGACCAACACTTACTCAGAGGTTCTCAGACAGACCAACACTTACTCAGAGGTCCTCAGACAGAACAACACTTACTCAGAGGTCCTCAGACAGACCAACACTTACTCAGAGGTTCTCAGACAGAACAACACTTACTCAGAGGTCCTCAGACAGACCAACACTTACTCAGAGGTCCTCAGACAGAACAACACTTACTCAGAAGTCCTCAGACAGACCCAACACTTACTCAGAGGTTCTCAGATAGACCAACACTTACTCAGAGGTTCTCAGACAGACCAACACTTACTCAGAGGTCCTCAGACAGAACAACACTTACTCAGAGGTCCTCAGACAGACCAACACTTACTCAGAGGTTCTCAGACAGAACAACACTTACTCAGAAGTCCTCAATGATAAGTCGCTAATCACCACGTGGTCCTTGTACACCAGCAGACAGTTACCAAATGGTCCCAAACAAAAACAGTGCCACTCCAACCCTTAAATAAAACACAGCACGAGAAACTGCAAGACTTGCATTATTGAAAAGCAAAATCCGACTGAAAGAAATAAAGTGCACAGCCGCTTCGCACTGCTCGGCCGTGCCTAGCAATATTTATTTACATAAAAAGCAAAATTAAAAGTCAATAAACCAATTCCGAAATTCAATAACCAATTCAATGCTCAATGCAGATGACACAGTTATTTAATTATTTAAATTTATGAACGAATAATGAACACAACAGCTGTTGAAAACTGATAATTAACCAATTAATTTTTTGTTTGGAGAAGTCAGCAAAGTACATTGGAATTTGAAAGCCAATGGAACTGCCACTTTTCTGCGGACTGAGACCATGCAATAAAATAAAACATATTGAAGCATCAGGTGACCTGGCAATCACATCGCATGGATACTATATTAAAATATAACAGACGATTATCTTATGGTATACACGAAATTAGTATTCTACTAATCTAAGGCACACAGGAATTTGTGACGTAAATTATTTTATCCCATTGCAATTCAGAGAGACATTCGACAGCCAATGCATAAAATCCACCAATGGTAGGTATTGAATATCATAGAAAACCAAAAATTAAAAAAGCTGTACTAATTAAAAAACGCGCAAGATTCTGAACTGCCTATACAATAATAAAGTGCAGATAATAATGATAATATGCATACTTGAAAGCTTGTTCAATGGTGGCTTGTAACCAACAACAGCACAACAGCAAAAGAGTAATGAAGGGAATGATGAAGCGTGCAAAGTTTTGATATGGACTGTGGCGGCTGGGAGGGGGGCGGAGGAAGATTGAAGCAAATCCGGACAAAGATCAGAAAAAACAACAACTACCCGCGGGGAAAAATTGCAGCGACGACAAGCAACGACAGGCTAGAAACGACAGCCTTGTCGATTTACTATAATATGAATGATGTATGATGTAGGATACAACTCAGTAGTATCCTGCAAATGCGCGCTTGCAAATCCGATTCGCTGCCTGCTTTCGATCGGCTTCTGATTGGTCGACTGCCAATGCCAACGACAGGGTGACTTGTCGTCAACTTGCCGTCATTGCAATTTTTTCCCAGCGGCTAGGGAACAATGGTGGCTTTGTACCATAACGCAGCGCACATACTACTCAAGCAACTTCAGCAGTAGTATTATTGCTTAGTTTCTTACCATTACCTTCCAACTTGTTCATTTTATTATCTATCTTAAAAAACACCATAGACAAAAACTGGAAGCCTATTGAATACCTACGAATTTGTGTTTGGGATGATAATGAATGTTGATAATGAAGAATAGGAGATTGATAGTTCCCCAAAAAGAATTCTTCATTGTCATACTTTAATCTGCTGTCCGCGCCGGTCCACAAGGCGCTGGCGCAGATCAATCAGGCTCTGCCGGATGCCGTCCAGAGATTCTAACGCTGCCTCCACTGCCGAGGCCAGCTGTTCGACATCCACAGGCTGCTGCGGCCCGCCCTCAGCTGCCGGCGTGGACGACTGAGACGCCGGCTGGTGCTGGTGCGGCAGCAGGGCGGCCTGGTCCAGCAGCACCTGCAGCCGATTGCAGCGGGCGTGCAGGCTGCAGAAGCAGATCAGCAGAAGACAGCAGAGAGCAAGCAGGCAGCCAACCACAAGCCGGCCACTGCCAACGCTGGTGGAGCGTTGAAAGAAGGCGCCGCTGCTGACGGGGGAAGCGCCGTCGGCTGGCAGGGGCGGCGCAGCGGACTGCAGGTCGGGCACGAGTTCGTCAGCTTCCAGAGCGTCGACGCCGCCGACCGCGGCCAAGCTGGCGGCCGAGGCGTCGGCGTCCTCAACGGCGGCCGGATTGGCGCCGGCGGAGTTGGGCAGGCCGGGCGCGCCGCGCGCCGCCAAATAGCTGATAAGGCAGGCGCGCATGGCGCTAAAATGCTCCGCTAAGCCTTTCTTAGCCGAGCTGTCAATCAGGTTGCGCACAATTTTAAAGAGCGACCGAGTGAAGCGCAGATCGGTGGTGACGCGCAGCCTGCAGGAGTCCGGGCCGTGGCCGCGCAGGCAATAGCGGGCCCGGGTGTGGAAGCTGTCGCAGTAGGGCACCTCCCGGCTGCGCACCGTGACGTCGACGCAGTAGGAGCGGCCAGGCCGGCAGTCGGCCAGGCGGTAGGCCTGCTCCTCCACCTGCTGGGCCGAGCGCGGGCCCACGGCGTTGTTCAACGGCAGGGTGAAAGTCACCCGGCGGGCGCGCCATTCAACAACGTCGGCCGCGGAATCGACGACTGCTGCTGATTCCGTCATCGCCTGATCGACTGCCGGCGGCAGCGCCGGGCGCCAGGGCTCGGCGCAGACGTCCGTCATGCCGCGATGACGGGCGAACTGGCGGAACCAGGCGGACTTGTGAGCGAACAGGCACTGGAACACGGTGTCTACATTGGCTGGCAGCTGTACATTCAGATATTCGTCGGCGAAGTGCTCGTGCCGATCGCACGGGTCTGCCGAGTGGTCGCCGGCCTCGCTAGACTCCGGGTCCTCGTCGGCACCGCGGCCGCCTGTCCGACGGTTGCGCAAGCCGAACTCAGCAGCCAGCGCGTCAGCAGCGGCCGGACTGGACGAGTTACCGTCGGTGCCGCCGCCACCAGCGGCACCGCTGATGCTGGCTTCGTCGCCGCCGGTATCTGAAGCCGTCGCCTGAGCGGCATCCTCGCCGTTGGAGTCGGCGGATCCGGCGCCCACCGAGGAGCGTCTGCGGCCGGACGACGGGGCACCGCCTTGATCTGCGTCTTCTTTGTCCAGGCCTGGAACCCGGGGAGTCGGAAACACCTTTACTACAGGAGAACACTCTAAAGTACATGGATACAGCGACACTCTAAAGTACAGTAGAATAAGAACACTCTAAAGTACAGGAGAATAAGAGCACACACTAAAGTACAGGAATGAGAATAAGAACATTCTAAAGTGCTAAGAACACTCTAAAGTACAGGAATAAGAACACTAAGAACACTCTAAAGTACAGGAGAATAAGAACACTCTAAAGTACAGGAGAATAAGAACACTCTAAAGTACAGGAGAATAAGAACACTCTAAAGTACAGGAGAATAAGAACACACTCACCCAACTGACTGCCGTAGTTCTCCCGCACCAGCTCCCAGAACAGTACGGGATCCAGCGGCTCCGGCCGAATCGCCTTCTGCCACAGCAGGTCGAGCATACTGTGCAGCCGATCCCGAGACCCGATGCTGGTGAAGAAGTACCGGTCCGAGCCGGTCTGGACGCTGATGGCGTTGGGAATCACCCGAGCTGTCCGCTCCTTGGAGATGCCGATAACCGAGGTCAATTGAATCGAGAACCGAGTCTCGAAACCGATTATTTTCGAGTAGAAACAGAGTCTGGATGCCGTGGCGTACAAGCGGCCCTAGTGCAAAGCAAATTTATGAAAGCTTTGTGAATTTTATAGACTCTACTCAAATTTTATTCTGTGCGCGGCCCTGTGTGAGCGTGCGTGTGGCAGGGCCCAAAGCCCCCCTAGAAAGCAGCTAACTGGAATCAAAATAAGCCGAAGTAGATCAAGATTAGGAAGTAAAGTAATCACGTATGTTGTAGCAGCACCAAAGCATTCATCATTTATTCTAATTATTTCTTATTCTATATTCCAATCGCTTTAGTTCACCCATAGACACTTCTGTACTATTCGTTCGCCCCAGCGCTAAATAGCCCCCAACGCAATGATATATTCCTGCACGGTCACGAGTGCGGGAATGACATCTGCACGAGTGCACGATGTCCTTCACGCACGAGTGAACGTGAAGGAATTCCATTGTCGGATGATTCATCGTGCAGGAATGCACAAAACCGTGCAGGAATGCATTTCTGCGCCTAATGCTTTTTCAGTGAGATTTTACCATAGACATCCATTCCTGCACGCAAAAGAGTGCAAGAATGCCATTCCTGCATGGAAAATCAGCCGACAATGACAAAATATACTAAAAAGGCCTCCCGCTTTTGCTAGCTATCTTCGAAGTGCCACTTACACTCGTAAGCTTGTAGCGGTAACCTAACGCTACAAATTGGTAGCAGAGCGTGCAATCCCAACACTCGACGACTACGACAAATGGAAGACACCCAACGTCAACAACCTCCATCAGACACTCCACCTGCAGCAGCTTCTGCGGAGAACGCCATACCGGAACCGGTAGCGTCGGTACAACGCGCCACAATTAGACCACCGCCGTTCTACCGTCAAGCACCCGAGATTTGGTTCCGCCAACTCGAGTCACAATTTACCCTGGCTGGAATCAGCTCCGCCAGCACCAAATTCCACCACGCACTGGCCGCTCTCCCGGAGGATGTTGCCTGCTACATCGACATAGACATCGTCGAATACAACCGACTCAAAACAGCTGTTCTAGACTCACTGCGCGCCAACCGCCACCAGCGTATCGAGGAAGCCCTTGCAGCAGTAGAACTCGGCGACAAACGCCCTTCGCAATTGGTAACTGACATTAAGCGCCGCTTCATCGAAGTGGGTTTAGCAGCCGACGAGTCTATCATCAAGTCACGCCTGCTCACGGCGCTCCAACGCACATCCGTTCAGCGTTGGTCGGTCATGAAAACTCTCCGCTAGAAGACTTCGCCAAAATCGCCGACAGCATGTTAGCCGTCGCGGGCAGCCGAACTCCGTTTTTACCCATTCAGCGCACGTCCGAAGCCAGGGATTCGAGACCGCACGGCGCGTTCAAGCCTAGGCAGGCGTACGAAGGAGATCACCGGCAACAGCGATCCTATCGTAAGAGACCTAAGATCTGTAATGGCCATCTATTCTACGCTTCACAAGCCCGTACGTGCCGACCTTGGTGCAAATGGCCCGGTCCCAAACCCACAACGATGCTCAGCAGCCGCCAGACCACACCAGATCACTCGCGTGCAAACAGCCCAACTCTAGAAAGTGCTTCAAACTAGTCGGTCACGTGCCCTGGCCGACCCGTGACCAGAGCAAGGCCACCACTTTGTTACTCCGTTGCAACGTTCTTCGCACCATGGTTTCATTTATTGTTGACACTGGAGCCGAACGGTCACTCCTGCCTCTACAGTACGTCCCTCAAAATCTGCTTACTCCGACACCCGTGAAGTTGCGCAGCATTGGTGGACACGAGATCCGTACCTTTGGACAATGCTGCCTGACTCTCTCTATTCCGGGGCTCCGGCGACCATACCCAGCAACATTCATCGTCACTAATACGGCACCGATTCTCGGAGCGGATTTCTTCGTAAAGTTCGGTTTGATCATCGACCTTAAGTCGAGACGCATCACAGACCAGTAACGGAATTATCCACAGCCCTGAACTGCTCTTCCGATCCAGTTCCACAAATCAACGTGACAACGGAAATGGAACCATCAAACCCGCTCACCCAGTTTCCACGCGTACTAGAGGCGCCCGACTACACGACCCCATCCGCAACAGGCGTCCGACATCCGATCGAAACGGAAGGCGAGCCGATCTTCTGCCGACCACGACCACTGTCACCGGAAAAGTTCACTGTTGCAAAGGAAGAGTTTGACAAGCTGCTTCGACTCGGAATCGTCCGACCATCTTCCAGCCCGTGGGCATCGCCCCTTCA
Organism: Macrostomum lignano; assembly: GCA_002269645.1. Classification (NCBI taxonomy): domain Eukaryota; kingdom Metazoa; phylum Platyhelminthes; family Macrostomidae; genus Macrostomum; species Macrostomum lignano. The sequence goes on from NIVC01002287.1 coordinate 66,491, forward strand.
TATGGTGAGAAAAAAAGACGGGTCTTGGCGCCCTTGTGGTGACTATCGAGCTTTGAACGCCGTGACCAAGCTCGATCGGTACCCCATACCGAACATTAACCACTTCCACAACCAGCTGCATGGGTCGAAAGTATTCAGCACCCTTGACCTCGTCAAGGCCTATCACTTCGTCCCCATGGCTGAAGACGCGATAGAAAAGACCGCAATCTGCACCCCTTTTGGATCTTTCGAATACCTTCGAATGCCCTTCGGACTGCGCAACGCAGCTAGCACGTTCCAGAGGTTCGTCGACGCAATCTTTCGAGATTTCCCCTTTGTCGTTTCATACATCGACGACATCCTAGTGCACAGCACTTCTCGACAAGAACACGAGCAACATCTGCAAGCCATCCTTCAGCGTCTAACGGACAAAGGTCTGAGGGTTAACGCAGCAAAGTGTCAGTTCTTCCGAGACTCAGTGGAATTTCTGGGATACCTCGTATCAGCCGAGGGAATCAAGCCACTTCCCACTCGAGTGGAGGCCCTTCGCAAACTGCAGGCCCCGACCGATCAAAAGACGCTCCAGCGCTATCTGGGAATGTTTGGTTTCTACCAACGTTGCATCCCCGCATACGCCCAAGTAGTACAGCCTCTTCGCCAACTCGTCAGTTCGAGTCAGTTCGTCTGGACGAACCAGCATGACGAAGCTTGGAAACTGCTTCAAAACAGCCTGGCTGAGGCCGTAACTTTAGCGTTCCCCGAACCTAGCGCAACGCTCACTATCACTACGGACGCAAGCTCAACGGCCTTAGGCGCAGCCCTACATCAAGTGGTAGACGACAAGTCTGCACCCCTAGCTTTTTACTCGCGCAAACTGTCGGATACCGAGAGAGCCTACAGCACGTTCGACAGAGAACTACTGGCTATTTTCGCCGCCGTCAAAACCTGGAAGCACATGGTCCAAGGTCGCCCTGTCACGGTGTTCTGTGACCACAAGCCAATCGTGGGAGCTTTCAAGAATCGGAAACAGCGTTTCTCTGACCGCCAACAGCGCCAACTTTCAGCGATAACTGAGTACGTTCTCGACATTGTATACATCGCCGGTAAAGACAACGTAGTAGCCGACGCACTGTCTCGTCCAGAACCATCCTCAGTGACCCAGACCAACAACGTGCGACTCTTAGAAGATGTCCCAACAGCCGTTGACCTTCCGGCTATTGCAAGAGCTCAGAAAGATCTAACGCCTGAAGACACTCCGGCCGGCCAGTTCAAGCACTTTGACATCGGAATCCCAGAGTGCCCGCTTCGCTGCGAGACTTCACAAGCCAACCCACGCCCTGAAGTACCAGGACCGCTTCGCCGAAAAGTGTTCGATTCGCTACACACTTTGGCGCACCCGGGAGTAAAAGCGACACAGAGGCTTGTCGGATACCGTTTTTTCTGGCCTAATATGTTCGCCGACATCAAGAAGTGGGTCACTGAATGTGAGCGCTGCCAGCAATGCAAAGTTAGCAAGCATATTCACCGGCCGCTCCACCAGTTACCAGTACCATCGCAACGATTCACGACGGTGCACATCGACCTAGTCGGACCATTGACGCCGCCCGAATCCGACGCGGTTGGACCAAAACCCCGATACCTGCTGACCATGGTAGATTCATACACACGCTGGATCGAGGCTACTCCCGTCATGGACACCACGGCTGAGACCGTCGCGCGGACTTTCCTAGCATCCTGGATTGCCCGCTTCGGACCACCGCTTACATTGATTAGCGACCAAGGGACGCAGTTCCGAGCCGAGCTCATGAAAAACCTGACGCAGCACCTGGGGATTCACCATATCCGAACTTCTTCATACAATCCGCGAGCCAACGGCATCGTCGAACGCGCTCATAGAACGTTGAAAACGGGCCTAAAAGCACGCGGAAAATACTGGTTGAGCCAACTGCCTCTCGTTCTTCTTGGAATGCGTATCTTTGCGGACGAAACCGGATCATCACCTTTCTCACTTGTTACTGGAGAGCAACCCATGGTTCCGCAAGTAGTGGCCGACACTTCGACTCTGACAGAGCTATCGACCAAGCTCCACCAAATGTTTTTCCCCTACCGCCTACCGCGAACTCGTCCGGTCCCCACCCATATGCCGACCGCGCTGGACTCCTGCACACACGTGTGGCTACGGTTAGATCGCGTGAGGCGTCCGCTTGAAGCACCTTATCAAGGCCCGTTCGCTGTTCTTAGCAGACATGAAACAACAATGACGCTAGAGATCAACGGCCGGCCCACCACAGTGTCAATCGACCGACTTAAACCAGCTACGCTACCGCCGCCGCCACCGGAGACCCTTCCAGAGCCTACTGCTCCGCCTAATGATTCACCAGCCGCTAATACTCGTTCAAGAAGTTCTCGCCATGTTCGATTTGCCTCCCAGCCGTCGATAAAATACTTTACACCTTGATTCTACACTTCTTGACTTGATTCTACACTCCTTGATTACACTTGACAATTTGATTCTAGAGAAGTAGCGCCATGAATCTGTTACCCCAAATTTCCCTCCTGTTAATTCTTTGTTTTAATCCTAGAAGTACTCCGTTATGGGGAAGGGGGAGTATCTTGTAGCAGCACCAAAGCATTCATCATTTATTCTAATTATTTCTTATTCTATATTCCAATCGCTTTAGTTCACCCATAGACACTTCTGTACTATTCGTTCGCCCCAGCGCTAAATAGCCCCCAACGCAATGACAAAATATACTAAAAAGGCCTCCCGCTTTTGCTAGCTATCTTCGAAGTGCCACTTACACTCGTAAGCTTGTAGCGGTAACCTAACGCTACAATGTATAACCCCATCAGGTATGTATAACTCCATCAGGTATGTATAACTCCATCAGGTATGTATAACTTGATCAGGTATGTATAACTTGATCAGGTATTTAGAACTCCATCAGGTATGTATAACCTATCAGGTATGTATAACCCATCAGGTATGTATAACCCATCAGGTATGTATAACCCATCAGGTATGTATAACCTATCAGGTATGTATAACCCCATCAGGTATGTATAACCTATCAGGTATGTATAACCCATCAGGTATGTATAACCCATCAGGTATGTATAACCTATCAGGTATGTATAACCTATCAGGTATGTATAACCCATCAGATATGTATAACCTATCAGGTATGTATAACCCATCAGGTATGTATAACCCCATCAGGTATGTATAACCTATCAGGTATGTATAACCCATCAGGTATGTATAACCCCATCAGGTATGTACAACCCATCAGGTATGTATAACCCATCAGGTATGTATAACCCAATCAGGAATGCATAACTCCAGCGCCAATAAGTGGTTCACCTGCACTAGCAGGCCGCTCCGATCCCATGCGCAGCTGGCATCCGTAACCAGCCGCTCCTCTGCTGGCAAATCATTAAACAGCCGGTGCAGCAGAGCATTGCGCTGCTTATAAAGCGGATTAAAGCGGCTGCGCAGGCGCGACTGGCTGCTCCTGGATGGCTCAGACCGGCCGCCGCCGGACCGGTCGCCGCTCGAGTCGTAGTCGGGCCCGGCGCCCGATGAGGCGGAGGCTGCGGCCGGCTCAGCCTGCTCGGCGCTCATCAGCCCGTTGCTGTCCGACCTACGGCTGGCCATTGTGGCCGAATCAAACGAGGCCGAAGAAGCTGCGGCGGCCGACTCCTCACCGGAGTTAACCATCGGTCCGACGTCTGTGCGACAGCGATGGAGCGGCTGCTGGCCCCTGTTGGAGACCAGCTGACGGTCCTGAGTCTCCACCCACTCCCTGGTGGTGGTGCTGCTGCTGGTGTTGGCCGGCAGGTGCGCGGCTCTATTAGGTGAGGAATAGCCATTCAGACTGGCTGATAAAGAAGACTGTCCCGCCTGCTGCTGCTGTGGTCTGTCGGTCTTGACGCTGCCACTGGAGCTGCTGCTCATGCCAGCAAGAGGGTCTGTGCTGCAATGCAGTTCCAGTCCAATAATGCAAGCCTGGGTTGCGATACTGCAGTGGCTACTAGCATTAACTGCACACATATGGTCTGTGAGCTGACAATATATCCTTACAAGAGCACTGCATTAGTATTTAATAACACAAGTTTGGTGAAAATCAATCTGGCCATTCTTATAAAAATTCGATCACATAGCTAGCTAGCTAGATAGATAAAACTCAATTTTAATTTATTAAGATTCTAAGCTTTCTTGGCTAAGAATGATAACATCAATTAAAAACATGTCAGTTTTATTCTAGGAAGTAGGCTAATTCATATAAACAATTTGGAAATGAGTAGTATGAAAATACTATGGAATTTTTTGCAGATTATGAAAACTAGGCCAGCTGAAACATATTGCATGGCACATTTAGATTTGATAAGTTGTAATAATAATGACATTGTGTGATTTGCAATATATAATAAATAACTAAAAGTAAGCAATACTATTTAGTTTTGTTAGTTTTTGGTCTTAGATTTTGGAATTTCCATCATTGAATTCGTCCTTTTCTTCTTTACAAACTATATTTGCCCCAATATCTGTTCATACCAAGCTTTCTTGAGTTTATATATGCAAGCTCTAAACTTATACTAGCCTGGCAACTTAGTTTTTCAGAATATCAAAAACAAATTAAAATTGTCAACTTATTGTGCTTTGTCAAAAAGTCAACAAATTTGCCTTTTAATCCTTTGGTCTACCACAATTTATACAAGTTAGATCGACTATGTTGGCTGGTATTGGCATATTAGAGTTGATATTTTTCATTACTTATTCTCAGAGGAAAGGTGATTACTTCAAATATTGAATTAAAAAACAAAGGCATACCTTAAATTAGAACTTCACTATATTCTATAACCAAATTTTTATATTTATAGCTAATTAATTTCTTGTAACTTTTTACAATGCCAAATGTAATGGCAACAATTTTTTTTATGATTTACGAGGCCAATAATAAAGTGAAAAGTAAAGAGTGATTATATTAGTTTAACCTCTGACTAGTTAACAATTCTCATTTATTTATTATATAAGAAAACGGCAAGCATCACATTTATCTGACTTTTAGCCCCTATCACCCTAATTACAAAATCTATCTAAATGGCATTGAAAATATTTGCTGCTTAAGTCTTTGACCTCAGACTTAAGAACTTCTATATACCCCTTGCATTTGCATTGAAAATGAAAAGATTCATCTTAACTTTAGTCTTTCCTTCAACCACTTATTTGATTTACTTAATTTAGCTATAAAGGATTCAAAGTATCTAGATATAGCAAGAAGGCATTGTTTTCTACTCTATTAACCCTTGACCCCTAATGACCTATAAATTCCACTTCAAATTTTCACTTGGCCATGTGACTTTCTAAAATAAAAAATACAACTTAGGATCCATGAAAAAAACCCCTAAAACAAAAATTAATGTAATTTTAGGTAAATAATAAAGTAGCTATAATTGCAGTATTAAAGCAAAATACTTCAACATGTAAAAACAAACTATGTCTATATTTTGTGGATCAGCATTTTTGCAGCTTACTTAAAGCCTTGGCTAGACCTTTTATTACCAAGCCAAATTTTATTTAGCAATTTTTTTTTATTTTAAAAGGTAATTTTATTATCATTGAGGATCTTTTGCTTAAAAAATATAAAAATAGGGCCTTTTGCTATAGGCCAATATGTATAGATAGCATTATACATATATATACATATTATGTTATACATATATTATACATATTATACATATATATACATATTATGCCGCTACAAGTTTTGATTGCCATAACTGTAATCATAGCCATAAGAAGTAAGCAACTTATATAGCCAAATTTTCCTATCATTAAAGGGCTAAAAATGTCTTTAACTGTAAATTGCTATAACCATAGCCATAATATAACAAAAATGGCTATTTTGTATAGAAAATTGTAGAATATATAAATAACCAAGACAGAATAGATTAGATTAGCATAGTCATTAAAGCACAAATATAGCAAAAACTATAAAAATTCTGTCTTGATGTCTAGACAACTAGACAAACAAATGAAACATTTTTGAAGTTTTATAGAAAGTGTTAGTTCCCTATGTACATTTAACAAATATTTTAGTTTAAAATAACTAATTTATTTATCAATAGTGAATAGTGAAGCTTCAATAATGAAAAATATGAATATAGTTTACTTTGTGTACTAGTCAACATTTTTGTTTTTTTTCACTTTTTAATTTTTATAGGCCTATTTGATGGCTAATGCCAACAATTTTCATTATGGATAACCATTATGGCAAAGTCTAGAAATTTGCTATAATTTGTAACTGTAGCCATAAGCTAAAAATTTTCCATAGGCCTAGCCATAATTGGTAATGAAAATATAGTTGCAAAAGTGCTACTCTTATAATTTATAATAACAATAACTGTAGCAGTGTAGGTAGGCCTTAATATAATGATGGCAAAGCACTAAATAGAATATAGCAAAATTAAAAAATTGGAGGCAAGTTTTTTGAGAATCTATTTTGGTAGGCCTATTCTTAAGCAATAAAATTATTTTGAACTAAAAGTTTATTTTAGACTTCAAAAAAGTTAAAAACATTTATAAAGGCATAAATTATCAATATATAGGATTATAGTCTTATCTATAATAAAATGATTTGTTAATTTAAAACAATAAATTAAGTTATGACTAAAATTTGATAAAATTCATTGACAATTTTTTTAAATATAAGATTAAAATTATAAATTTTTACAAAAACTTTATCAATTGAGGCTTAGTAGGCCTAGTCTTAGATAAATATTAAAAAATCAATAAAACAACAAAGCAGTTTTTGTATTAAATTTAAAAAATCTATCTCAGTTGCAAAAAAACATATCTAATATAGCTTTAAATATTTTAAACCAAATATGAAAAGTTCTTAGTTCTTTTACATATATTTGTAGACATGTAGCTAGCAAGCATAATTTTGAGCCAAAACAGTCTTAAAGGTTTCTGAGAAACGAAAAGTTTCCAGTCCTTCCTCCTACTCAAGTCGTCCCCTCCTTGTTAATGTTAGTATGCCCAGGCCAGGCCTAGCCTAACGCTCTAACTCAAGTCAAAGTCAGGCACAGCCTCCAAGGGACCAAGGGTCACCAATTTGTACCATAAATAATAGTGAATGGCTAGGGCCTATAATGGAAGTAATTGATGATACCTAAAGAACAAACAAGTACCAACAAAAAACGTTAAAAGGTTTTTTATAGTTATGCTCTAGCTGTGAATGTCAAGCATTTTAAATGAAAATAAAGTGGTGCGACTTTTACTGCAATGTTGTACTCTAAGTGACTTTTTCCAGGAAAGGGTGATTGATTTAAAATGTCAAGGCGAAGAAATAACAAAAATTACGAGGATTCACTTATCAAGCTAGACTGTCATGCAAAGCTTCATTGCTTTTAAATCACTTAGCTCTAACTGGAATAGAAAATACCAGTTTTGGATCGTTTATTTATCGATCGGATGGACTGTGGTGTACCCTGAAGTGAAGTCTAAAAGATTTGGGTTATTTGGCAGTCTTGTATCATTTGCACTTGTTCGTACAGGTACTTTTAATTCCTCATTGCGTTTCCAACATAGGTAAACGCAAGATCTTAGTATAGTATCAACACAATGGTTACACAAAGGAATTGACTTGGTAGAAAAAAAGAAACTTTTGTTTCCTAAAAAATATCTTGGGGTTTGCATGGTTTACACGTACATACACTACACTTACGGAAAATACACTTATGGAGATTTTTTTCATTTTTGGAGGCAGCGGGCTGTGTGCCTCATAGCGCCCTTTAAGCGACATGTCACACAACCGCATATACTGCTGCCCATTATTCCGCCGGCGATCCCTGCATGAGCAGGCATGCAAGCGGTAAACGTATACGCAGTCATACGTACTGCATCGTCCATGCACACACCCGTGCAGAAATTTTATGAAATTTAACGTTTGTAAACGAATAATTACCGGCTTCTGACTATTCACAGTGATCAATAAATCACCTTTCGTGCTCAATAATTATGCAAACACTATCGAGATTGTGCATGTTTTTAATTTACTGCTGAAACGAAATTCACCAACTTTAACGATCGAATGCGTTGCGCAAATTTGTTGCACGGGACACTCACACGGGAGCTTGTACAGCGGCCCTAACTTTATCGGTAGGCATGTACACTTCTCACTAAATGTAGACATGTACCTTATAGGGTTGGCCCTCATAACGGCGTTACTGCACGAGTAGACCCAAACTCGAGATTCCAACTTTATAGCTCCAAATTAATATGACTGTATTTGAAATCGAATCTGGGCAGGTTTTAGCGAAAAAAAACTGTAAAGACCACGTTTTAACTTTTTTTGATCTAGCTACATGCATGAGCCCTAGCGGGATGGCAGCATGTGCATTTTCGGTATGTTTGCGAAATAGCTTTGCTAGGAAAGTCTGCACCGCTCAATCAAGGAAGACTTTAGTATAGTTGGGCCACCAAATATTTTTGCAGCTTGTTTTTTGTGCGACCATAAACTGGTACACTTTTAATTTGCTCTAAATTTTGAACTTACTAGAAAGTCGATTTTGGCATATTATACATGTATTCAGCGACAGAGAGCTAAATTGGCACATAAAAATCCAGAGTAGTTGCTTAGCTATAAGTATATGTGCAACTATTTCAATGAATGTAAGCGACCTGTGAGTATGGGTGCATACGGCCTTATGCATGCAGTATTAGGAAACGCACAATTTAGCCATGAACAACGTACGTAAACCAGAGAGAGCTTCTGATCTTTGAAAAAATACAAAATCAACAAAACATCAGTTGATTTTGTGCCATTTTCAAACGCTTCACTTGTAGACTGCTTGCTTTTTTGGTCACGATTCTTCGTCTTATGCAACGCTCTGGACTAAGGAGTGAGATAGACCAGACGTCTCTATACTGCCTTCTAATAAACCAACCCATCATATGCAAACACAGCTCAGGCAGGGTAGTGTGCAGCGGCAGTTGTTTTTTTCGCCTTTCTCTTCAGGCTCTTTCCATCACTAAGCCTTGCTGTCTACTTCGCTAGCCGCCCACCCCAAACAGTACGACAGATGACAGTAAAATGGTTAGGCGGGTCTTTTAATACTCTATATAAGAATCATTGAAGCCGCACAGCGTACTAAGGTCCGAAAGTTTTTAAGCACCCGAAACAGTTGATAAATAGGCCACAAAGACATTCACAGACAGCCACAGAAACAGAAATGCTCGGCCAGAAGCATCAGCCCCTAGCGGCTCCACCTCCTGTGCTGCCGCCTCCTGTGCCTCCCCAGCCGCCGCCACCAGCTGGAGCCGTCGACGGCAACGAGTGGGGCCTAAATGAGGCAGATATTGAGGCACTGTTTGTCAAGATGCAGGTTCCTCCAAAGCCACCAGTCAGAGAGCCGACAGTGCTACCGCCGAGTCAGGTGGAGCTGACAGAGGAGGACCGGCTGAGTCTGGCTCGAATCCAGCAGAGGGAGGCTGAGGGCCGCGTCAGAAAGACGACTCGGAGTTCCGAACTGCAACCGGCTGTCGTAGGGCACAACAAATCGGAGGAGAAGCAGACCCAGCGTCTGCTCAGACAGTGGTTCTTCGAGGAACGCTACCAGCTGGACAAAGTCAACAATGCACAGAGGGCAACCTACAGACAGCTCCGTCAGCTTCATGTTGACCGGCGGCGCCAAGTCAGAGAACTTATGAATTATCGCCGCGAGGAAGCTCGAGCTGAGGTGCAGCGAGAGCGCGATAGGCAGCAGCGTGCCAAGGAGTTGGCGTTGCTGGAGAAGCAGATGGAGAAACTCCGCGAAGTGGAGGCGCTTGAGAAACGGCTCGGCAGTCCAGAAGAGGATCAGGTCAAACTACCGCCAGTGAAGAAGCGGAAGGCCAAGGCCGCGACTACCAGAGAGACCGACGCAGCCCTGTCGGCAATCGCGGCAGCGACTATGGAAGCTGCACAGGAGACTGAAGTGGTGAATTCTACCAGCGAGGAGATACAAAATGTAGTTGACGAGCAGCCGCCCAAACAGGATATTGAAACACAGGAAGAAGTTGTTACTATGACGTCCAAGGTAGTTGAGGTCGAGAGACGCGGGATGCAGGCGGTGCGGCAGGGCTCCGATGTGATGACAGTGCTGGAGCGTTCGCGCAGTAAGAGTTTCATTCGTGAGTCAACCGGCTTGAAAGCAGCTCCTGCCTCACAGCAGCAACCGGAAAGTACTACAAAACAGCAGATGGAACAGCAGCCAGCTCCAACGAAACCGATTTCTGAGCCAAAGAAGAAAGCAGCAGCGGTTGCTGAAGCAGCGGAGAAGTTGAAGCGTGAGCAAACGCCACCTCCGCCACCGCCACCGCCGCCACCACTGCCACAAATTGAGAGGCCGCCACTGACACAGGTGGAGAAGAACCGACTTCGGGCCAAGCGCAGAGAAGAGGCTTCAAAGAAACTGCTGCACGAGCCGTACACGCACTACAGAATGGTCAAGGGAGGCAGCATCGAGCCGGTAGAGTTCCAGCCGCCCAAGTTCCCGACCACAGAGCCAAGTAACCGGCCTCTCTATGAGCAGCATAAGCGTCTAGAGAGAGAGAAAGCCAATTACATGTCCAGCATGAATAGGTTGGGCCAATTCACCGCCGAGGTGCTCAATGAGGAAATCAGACTGGCTCAAGCGTTCGAGATGCCGAAAGAGAAGGAGAACAAGTCAAGACCACCCAAGGAGATGAAGCTGGGGCCATCTGACTGGATGAAGGTCTTCATTCGTACGAATGCTCCGGAGGACGTTGAGTCCGGCAGCTTTGAAGCCATGAAGTACGTCGAGTATCTGAGACCCGAGGCGCCCAATACCAACAGGGACATAGAGCCCGAAAAGCTATTCGATGATGCTTGAGTTATCGAGCCCCTACTACTACGAGTAAATTTAAAGTGCAGCATAAATAGCGAAAAATCGAAGTTGACCAGACGTTTTGGTGTTTTCAATCCTATTGGCTGTACATAAAAAGCGCCGTATTTTCAAGTGCCTCAAGATTATTTTTTCTCTAACTTACTGCAAACATTTTTTGCAAAAAACCCATTGAACAATGCTCGTAGTCACTTTATTGCACCCAAAATATTTAAGATTAAGAGCTTACGCCCAATTTCTTGCAACTAACTGCAGCACATTTTGTTGTCTTGAGTCAGGGAAGAGTTTATTTATTTTGTTCTCATACGAGCTATTTAGAAAGCAGATTGTAAACCTGCATTATGGAACATCTTTCTAAGTACGGGTATCTAGAAGGCTCCTCGCGAGCATGTAAATGTGCGCACTGCTGCAAAAAGCTATACAGACCTCGCGGAATACAGCTTGCGACCGAAAAATAATTCTTAAAATCAACACAAACAACACAATGACTAAAATAAGCATCAAACAGCGATAGCTGATGGAAGCGTAATGAAACCAAAGAGCTGAGGCTTAGAGACGAACAGTTTATACCATTAAAAACACTTAACACCATAAGCTTAAATGCTCCGGGTCTCCTTCATCAGGCCGCTCTCAACCGCTTTTTGTCCGGGTCAGCATCTAGGAAGTTCCAGCACCAGTAGCTCAAGTCCCAGGCGCACCGCTTGTCGTGCCTGTCTTGCTTGGTCAGCATCTCCAGCTTGCTAGCGCAGGTGACGTCCTTCATCGATTGGTTCAGAATCTCGAAGCGAAAATAGCTGGCGATGATCTTGCGGATGCTAAAGTAGCAGTTGTAGGGGGCACTGCCGGGGACGAAAATCTCCTTGAAGTAATTTGTCACCGGAATGTTGATGCAGGTGGCCATATTCTCCCTCATCTTAGCAAAAAGAGATTCAAGAACGTCTATAGAAAAATTTGTGTAGAGACCTTCTGAGAACTCGTATGTTACTCGCTTAGTGATCATGTGAATTGAATCGTTCGACGACCAGAACTTCTCCTTCATGTCAATTGTGCGCGACTTTTCCGCGATCACGTCGCAGGGTTGACTAACGGACTTGCTATCGAGCTGCAGCCGAGAGTCCCACGGTAGCCGGTTCAGCAGACAGTAGACAAAAACATAAAATGCCGATTCAAGGTCGCAGACGTAGTGACATTTTTTATCCTTCACTTGCGAGTAAGCGACAAATCTGTCGTGAAACAGATGGATTGGACTGCTTTGTTGAGTTCCTAGAACGGCCTTGTCAAAACTGGTTATGTACAGCACATTCATTGCCTCGCGACAGCCGAAGCTCAGACATCCCGGATTAACGTCACAATGCACTACGCCGTACTTGTGCAATATCATTAGTCGACTGATGAGCTGGTCGAGTATTTTGAGTGCAGTAGACAGACTGAACTTTTTGCCTTGTCTCACCATTAGTTGCATCAGATAGGGAACACTTGGTCCTGTCTTCTCGACCGATAAATAGCTAAAAGAAGACATCATGTTCTTGGCGTCAGTCCCGAAGCCTGCAGGGCTAATCGGATGTCGGCAAATTCCATCTGACTTCCCATTTAAGTTGTAGTAGTGGAACCCATCAATCTCCATTTTAGGAAAGTCATAATTCGACGAGCCAATCAAATTCTTGAACTCAAAAGGCATCGGAAAGCCAACTAGTTGGTCAGGGCTGGTTTTCCTCGCAAGCATCTCTGTCCGGTAGTTCTCCCAGATGTGCTGCAAAATCTTGAACTCTCGCACTAATTTGAAAGGCTCTGGAAACCTGGCGTTACCGACTGGTATTGCTTCTATTTTCAGGATCAGCTGGTAGCAAAAGTCGGAGGAGCGCGTCTCTTGCAGCACAGGATTCGGCTTTCGGCGCTCGTTGGTGTAACGCTCAATGACCTCTTCGAAGGCTTGATGAAAGGTCAACTCTTCGGCCTGCTTTTCAGCTAGCCTCGTTGGCTTGTCCTTCACCACGGGAAACACTTCTGTGATGAAGGAATACTCGTCAGGCTGGGAGGTGTACACGTAGATTAACGGATTTTCACCAGAGACGTCGTACTTGGTGCTAAAGTCCGAGTGCTGAGTCATGACGCTGAACACCTCTTTGAAAGTTTCTTCACGCTTGGCCAGTTTTTCTAATCGGTTGGTCGCGACAGCAATGTCGCCAGACAACGACTCCTGGTCGAGTCCGGTGCTCCACATAGAAAGCCGTTCGGGCCGTAAAACACTACTCTGTCTGCTGGCCATGGCTACGTCTGATCAACGATCTATCTTCAGTTTTATAATATCGTACCACTTTCGAAATAGTCGATAAAAACTGAGTAATTGTTGACACAACTTGTCAAGAACAGAAGCTCAAGTCAATAACTGAGCTATGCTGAGCAATACTGCGCATAGCCAGCCTAGCTAAACGATGCAATGCTAATTGTCTATGTCTTGAAGTAGATTTTTGGACAAAGAATTAGACAGTTTTTTTCTGTGCTTAAATTACTGAATGATACTTATATTTAATTAGATAAAAGATGGCGATGGACATCCCAAGCCATTCTTAAACTTCGCATTCCTCATTTTGTGTAGACTAAACAAAGACTACCACTTACTTACCACGTCAGTCTTCAAACCTAAACTAGAATGAATTGCATACGGAAATCATTCGATTTTTGTTTAAATCTCAGTTAATTGTAACAAAATCTTTATTTGCCCCTGATTCGGGCTTGAACTAGTAAGAAAAGAACAGAAAAAGACGGATCCAATCGAGACAAAACTTTTGCGCCTAAACGCTGGAGCGCGATTTAACAGGAAAGATAAAAACTACAGACACGCAGAGAAATCGCAAACACAAATAAGATCCACCCTAACAAATGTTACATGCACTCACGGAGAGCTGAAAATCGGGTAAGAAAGGGAGGCAATTCAGTAAGCTTTGCTGGGGTCGCTCTGCATGGCTTTCCATTCGTTGAAGCTTCCGCTGTAGACGCTTACGTTGGTAAAGTTCAGCTTGATGAGGGCCTCCGCGGCCAGGCCGGCTCTCCTCCCGGACTTACACGCTGTGACGATCGGGTCATCCGGATTTGGTTTGTCGCCATGGTAACGCGACTTGAACTCCGCGTCTGTCAGCTGCATAGCCTCGGCGATTTCGTTGTGGGGTACCAGCAGGTACTTTGGATAGGGGCCATCGGTCTTCACCTCGTCCTGGGTGCGCACGTCCAGAAGAAGGCCGCTGTTGGTCTTCAGCATCTTCACCACCTCATCGTAGTTGACTGTCTTGGCCATGGCTGATATTAGATTGGGCAGATTTAGTGAAGCAGATGATAATGTCTTTTGAATGAATTGTTACAGGTCAGGACAATTAAACTGGTTTAATTAGGCAGAAGCTGCTATAACGCTAGTGATTTTAAATATTTTTGAGTAGAAAAAAGCCTCACCTTTTGCTAGTTTGAGCAGGAATACAAAGAAACAATGAATGCCACTGTAAATGCGCATACTACGCTTCACTTCAGCTGGCAAAAGCAATTCTGTCGCAAGCAGCGACCACTTGAGCTATAGCTATAGCTACTCCTTATTGCTCACATTGACTGGCTGTCTCTCCCTTTCTCTCCTTCTTCTGTCCTCTCTCCGTCCTCTTCTCTAGCCGCTGTGCTTTTCAAACGATTGTTCGAGCTCGTGCAGAGAAATTCAATAGCTAGGGGTTTAATTCAATACCTGCGCAGCCGAATTACCTATTCAAGCAAGTAATAAATGGGTAAAATGAGCCAACTACGTCCATGGACTGGCCAAGTTCAGGATTGATTTTTGTTCTCTGGTTTGCAGCAAAGACTTTCTCGTCAAGAAACGAGTCCTCAACCTGTGCATCAAACCATGCAGAGACTATAAATGCACTCAGCGCTCTTCTTTCAGTTTACAGACATTTAGATACATATCATTTTAATATATCTTTATGTCTAGATCCATGCAAGTCGTGACTAAAATTTCCTTGACTAATTCTAGTTACATATAGTATTTTAATCGATTCATTGAGTTTCAATTCGTTCAAAAGACACAAAAAGTGACCATGCTAAAATTTTGTCACTGAGTAAGTCACAGAAAACTTTCTTCCCACGCAAGTCAACATAACTGACGACAAAGTAAGTTATTCCTTAAGCCAATTCCAAAACATTTTTTTCTTTTAGATTAGTCTTCTCATTCGCCATCTCATTCTCTCACTCTCCTATTTTTCTCTCCCGGACGCTATTCTATGGGTTGGTTTTGCCATATCTCTGCTTCTGTGAACCAACAATGACCTGCCGAGCGGAAAAGCCTGCAAACGACACGGCTGAACCATTTGTCACAGGCAGTTTTCGTTTGATAGGCCCAACTAAAAGAAAACTGGAGACAGGCAGAGTCTATCAGATATAGCATATGCTTTACCTTAAAGCTCGCAAATGCTACACATGTAGTAAGACCCAGACACAGCTGCAACATGCCTCATAGTCTCTTAAGACATTTGTGGCCCTCGCAGTCACTGCTCTACTGGGCTCCGAGTCGATGTGTCAATGCAAGACCACTCCAATCGTTTGTTAGAAGAAATTACCACTGTAGAACTGTGCAGCAAAATCTGTACCTAAAAAAAAACTCCAGCAACGTCTCTTTAGGTCCCGCACCAGAATCTGAGTGCGTGTACCAATGTCGCTGCAATGCCAGCCGGATTTGTGGAGGAGCACACCGAAACTCCAGCTACGAGAGCATCGACCTAATGAGTGAGGGCGATCAAACCTGACTGCTGGACAGTTTAATTGACTCTTGGGCCTCGGTGTTCATTGGCATTTGCAGACTCCTAGGAGCGTCGTTTGCGCATGTTCGCCGCCTCTGCCTTGACGATTTTTTAGCCTACACTGCCTTGTCAGATTGAGCGGCCTGGTGGGTGCATCAAAGCGTGGATCAGCACCCAACAACGCTCAAATCGGGTTAGTTGCACTACCGGCATGGGAGTCCCCGCCTTCCTGCTGTGTCCCTCCCGGGAATGTCTGCAACTAAGTCCAGTAATTGTCAAAGTGCAAATTATTCTTATGAATTCATGCAGAGCTTTCGTACCTTGTCTAAGTCGTACGCTCGTAACCAACAAACATCGACGCGTGTTTAAACTGCAATTCACTAGTTTATTACTTTTCAAAGCAAATCTAGTTTTTCACTCTAGCGGCTAACAAAAAACTCAAAAACTTTTTCTTCCCATTCCATTCAATGAAAAAGTTTAAAGGTAGAGCTAAAAAATAGGCATTAAAAGCTGTCACGCATCCGTCACGTCAGTAATTTTTTAGCATCACTCATTGAACAAAAAGCTAAATTTTGCGTGTCAAATTTACTGCTTAAATTCTAAATTCTCTGCTCGCCCTGGGACTCCAAAAAAACTCAATGCCAGTAGAGCTACTATAAAAGTTTGCAAATGAGATCGCTAGCATGTGTGCCAGATACATTTCTTTGTGCGGGATCTCAAAACAGAGGCAATGAGTTCGGGACTCAATGCTTTGGTCGCTGTTGCAGTGGCCGCTCTGCTGGTCTCCGGGTCGCTGTGCCAGCGCAAAGCCACTCCGGTCTATGTGGGCTGCTTCGTTGACCAAGCTGCTCCCAACAGAGACATGCAGGGCCTGTTTGGCATCGCCCAGCTTGGACCGTTTAGCGTCACCTATATGGCGCAAGGCTTTGTGCGAAGAAGCGACATGACGGTGGATCTGTGCAGAGAGATCTGCACCTACGGCGGCTTTCGATACGCTGCAGTTCAGGGCATCAATGACTGCGCCTGCGACTCCAGCTACGGCTCATTCGGACAAGCGCCTGAAGCTGATTGCGTGTACCAATGCTCCGGAAATGCCGCCCAGATTTGCGGCGGATCGTACCGAAACTCCATCTACGAGAATGTGTACTCAACTAGTGAGTCAATTTGCACAGTCGCCTTTTTTTATTGCATAGTCGCGATTGTTTATTCTGCGAGCATATGAATAGGATTTTTCTAAACTTTGCTGAACCCTTTTCTATTCGCCGAAGCCTCCCAAGGGCGTCTCTTCCGCAAGTTCGCCGCCTCTGCCGCCCTCCGCTGGTCACCACTGCCGAATTCGCCGGCTCCCTGGGCTGGGACGTCAAGACGCAGAGTCTGATGCAGTGCGCCGCCTCCTGCGCCCGGTCTGCCAGCTGCTCCTCCTATCGCTTCAACAGCAGCAGCGGCCTCTGCCGCCTCAGCAGCTTCGCCACCGCCTTCGCCAACGAGACTGGCGATGTCTGGATCTCCGCCTAAATAAAGCCTTTAAGCTGGCTGGCTCACTGACTGCCGCGGTGTTTTTGTGATTCGTTCAATTCACAGTTCTCATTTGGAAGGGAATAATTAATTTAAAGCAAAAATATAATGAAACTTGAAAGAATAATGCAAATTTTGCTGTTTTAGGGTTTCACACCCAAAGATTTATTATACCAAGAAGACCGAGTTTATATATTTCATTTCAGCATTCGATTCCGAATAGATAACAATAACAATTTATTGCACCTGCCCTATGGACAGATGTGCAACCGACAGCTCAGGCAGCTATTGCGCGGCGCATCTGAAGGCTGCGTACGGCTGTTCAGTCCAAGTACTGGGGGGTCGCCACACCACCCCATTACCCCAGCTAATGCTGGCACCCATTTTATAGCTGGGTGAACTGAAGCGATGCAGAGTTAAATGTCTTGCTCAAGGAGACAATTTGTTGATCCGGGAATCGAACCCCCGACCTTTAAGTCGCGAGTTCGACGCTCTAACCACCAGGCTACAAACCCCAGGAAAAAGGTTCTGGTTGTCCTAATTTGAACATAAATGACTGAGTCTAAGACAGCTCCGCGTTATTTCAACTTATTTTCGTCTCCATAAGCTCAATAGACATATTTTGTGGTAATCAAAATGAATAAATGAGTAAAACCTCATAGCTGACAGATAATGCAAGACCAATAGCAACTCAGCTGTTCGTCAAAGCATAATTCGATATTTTCGCAGCAGGTAGCTCGTACTGGAGACTGAGAATGGCAGTTGAGAGTCAAGTTTCATGAACGCATCCATCCTCATCATGGTCCGCTGCAGTTAAAGTAAGTAAGTTGAGTTCACCACACCTCGCCGCCCTGTAATAAAGGTAGCGTTAATCTGTAAGGTGTCAAGTCACAAATTGCGTTCAATTCTACTATCAAGACCTTGTGGCGGTCACGCCACACGCGCGTGCGCGCTCCGGCAGCCACCCCAACCCCGGCCGGGAGGGCCGGCGCTATGTGCACGGTCGCTGTGCGTTGATGGCTGCCCAGTGTACACCGCTGGCCTATATAACTTTAGACCTTTGTCTCGCGCGCCTCCACCCTGCTACTACCAAATAAACTTTACGTGGCTCAACTCGCCACAACTTGAATATTCCTGACCTGCAGTTCCTGGAGAAGCGTTCTGAAAGTGACAAAGTATTGAATTTTCAAAGTAGACTTTAAAACATCTGGTGAAATACTGGACAAAAGGTGCTCAGGAAGCAACGACTCACTCGAACAGTTTTCTACCTCTGCGCCCGCAGTACCGGGCCAACTTGTAGCGCTCGATGTCGCTCAGGGAAACTTGAAGATTCTGCATGTTTGAGGCCACAGAAAGCACAGCAAATTCAATATTATAGTAGACAGTTAGTAGAAATATAAATATAAAATAAATACTTGCTGGAGGGCTGTAAGCACCCTGGCACAACGCCTTCGGCGACATGGTACCACAACCAGAGCTGAGGCAATTCTACCCGTTCTGCCCGCTGACTCCTGAGTACATGCAAGTGCGCCAGTACTTTACACAGGAAACTCATTCACACGCTCACACAAGGTGTACAGCGGACCTGACTTATTCTTGAGTAGAATGCATGATAGCCATCTAAGGGCCAACCCGAAGCATTCACTAAATTCTCGTATCACGCCTCATGCAGAAGCAGAAGCTTTGACCATTTAGCTGACCCATAATCCAGAGACCTGTCCACGCTCTATACACACGCGGTGACATGCGTTATTTAAGAAA